>JAVYIG010016214.1:0-32229 GCA_035222895.1 Strongylocentrotus droebachiensis | reverse complement strand
CTCGACCTGTGAGGTCAAAAGTCGCTGTCGCCATCCGTGAACACGTAACACGCTTATTTATATGTGACAAACAGACGAGGTATTTTGAAACCCACATTGCTCCAACAAGCAAAATGTATATGGTAGTCAATTTACGTCGCAGATAAAACAACATCTCTATTTATAGAGCAAATTGAAGGTATTCCGCAATTTCTTGAAAACTGCGAGTTTGGGGTAAGTCGGTCAGTGATAAGTTACATATTTTGTGTATATGGCTGGAAAGGGCATATCTTGAAGTATCTAAATAAATACAAACAAAATTGGGGTTTGTCCTGGCACGATGGAGCTACGGCTACATAAAGAATGCCAGTTTCAAAAATTAAGAGGGCGTTATTATATCATGCCTGACCTTTGGAGCGTGAAATTCGACTGGGATGTTTGCAATGATGAGATTCAGATACTTTAAATGTTTTGAAACAAAACGGAATCGGTATGAAAAAGTAATGGTAATTTTCGATTTTTAAGGGTAAATTTTGTATTAAAGAGTTTCAGCAACTTTTGCACACTTTATAAGTTTAACAGCCTAAAAGTCGATAACCAGAATCTGAAGCGGTTGGAAAAAGATTTTGGGAGTTACGTGTAGCTCCCTTTTTTCTCCTCACGAGCAGTGTTTACTCTGTGTTTATTAATTTGTTATCCTTCTCTGATCCCGACTGTCCATAATGCAAAGGAAGAGTTAAATATCATCGAAGCATTTGAAAATTAAAATTATTTTAAGTCGATATCTCGTCCACTGAAACATGGTCATGTTTTCAGTGGAAGTGCTCAGACGTATGCATAGGCGACAACTGCTCTAGGCTTTAATTTGTCAAAGGTATAGGTTTAGGGTAAAAGGTGCAAAATGATTCGCCTATGGTTAGTTATACTGTTTGGTCCAGGTTTTAATTTGGGTTTGTGTAGGATATTGATCGCTAAGCAATTGTCATCGCAGCATACATCGTTAAACTGATACTACTGACCAACTGATGCTGGCTGCTGAGGAGCTCCCATGCGATCATCTTGGAATGAGCCATGAGGGTTTGTAGGTTGGGCCATTTGAGAGGGAGCTATACCGCCCTGTTGATAGGGGTTCGGGGGGCCGGGTGAAGTACGAGGCATAGGCTGAATGGGCGGTCTCTTCAGACTGTCTTGGTAGCTAGAGTACTGTTGCTGTAGGGGGTAACCACCATGGGTGTCCATGGGTCCAGTCCTTGGGTCACCTCGAGGGGCATCAAGCTGCGGAAGCTTTACAGGCCAGTCTGAAAGACATAGGAAAGGAGAATTGTTCAACACTGATTGATCATACCTGGTTGCCATTTAAAAGAGAGCACAATAAACAACCTCTTATCCAGATATTTAGAAATGTAAGTCAATTGTTTAGAACTCCCAAATGTTTGAATATGTACCTACTCTCCCCTGTCTCACATGTTATATTGTTTAATTATTTTTTCTTTCTTACACCTTTTCTACATTAACTGAATTTAAGTCAATGACATATCCTTGGGCTGCAAGAAGGGTATTTAGTTGTTTAAGAGGACTTACTTGACAAGGCCCCTGTGGCTTTTTAAAAGTTTCTTTTTTTTTCTAATTTTCATATTACCTAAATCAGTTTTAAATTCATTATGTCACAGTTGGTTAGATAATATACAACTCTTTCTTGTAAGAACATGATGCCTATATTTTTAATGTACTGCAAATTAGTTTTTTTTTAATCTGAAAATGGAAATGAATAAATAAATGAAAAGCTTCAGGATGTCTTTATTCACTAGTGTTCTTGAATCCAGTTTGTAAAATATAAGTCAACAGGGGAAGTTGACCCTAATACTTAGGTGGTTTTAATTAATCAGTGTCTGTGATATTGAAGCCCCCCAAACAAAAATTGCGCTTCAAAATGATCATGAAGTGCCTCAAAAAAGTAAAAAAAAATCCCTGAGTGACTGGTTTTACCATACTCATTTTCCCCAAGCTGTTGTGTTATAAAAACTGTTAGGAAAACACAAAATTTGATTTCGATTTTCCAATCATTTATATCTTGATAATCAGACAGGCGATCGGCTTGTAAAAGTCATGGGGTTCCTGACTGACCTAAAGGTTTATAATTAGGATTGCAGCATAAGATAAATCCAGGATTTTGTTTCAGAATCTGAGGCAATGTTACTGAGTCACTTTAAGATAGTAGGATGCGGCCATCATTGTTGGTCAAACAGCTTGTGAGCGTCAAGTAACGCCCAGCTGGAATGCTCCCCAGGGAGTGGAGATTGTGCTCACAGTGTGTGCGGGCAAGCACTGAATCCAATGACCGGGGTAATAGTATATTTGTAAAGCGCTTAGAGACATTTGTATTAAAGATACTACATGTATGTCCCTTTTGCAGCCAACCTCAAATTCTGTAGAACTTTACAGGAATTATGAATATGTCATGTATGTCCTATCTGTGAAATTTAAACGTTAGCAGTGTCCTAATATTCAAATTATGCAAAGAAACCCGTTTACTTGCTAGACTTCACTGTCAGACGCTATTGAGTGACTGACTGGTTTGTTCTTCTTTGGTAATAACATACATAAAATGAGCTGTAAAGGATTTGTCTACATCAATAACCCCCTTCTTGTAATGGCCAAAATTAAAATGATTGAATCTTTGCGCAGCATAAAACGTACGACTATGCGGTATAATGGTCTGAAAATCAAGACTATTACTTATTGGCTCTATAGCTCCTAAGTCGATTTGACAACTAATAGTCGTTATTTTCCCACTTAAAGACATTTTCAAGCCCCCTTATTTTAAGGGGAGTTCTAAATTAGTATTATCTTTCAAATGCCATTGGAATTTAACCTTTTCATTTTTTGGGCCTGCCAATGGGACATAGTACCTTTAAGCGCTATATAAAAAAATTAAATATTATTATTATTATTATTATCAGGATAGAGTTTGCCTTTCACAGATACTGACATTATTAAACTGGTTCAACTTACGCATTGCAGTTAAAGATTTCTCGGCTTCAGCTACATATTTCCGAATCGGCTCGGAACCAATGGCCTCAGCGAGTTTCCACAATATTTCGTATTCACCGATCTATATGATGTAAATGAGACATTTTAAATAAATAAGAATGAGAAAAAGAATGTCATATTGCACAACTACAATAATGAAGTGAATAATGAAATGAAAGTGCATTGAATATGACCCCCTAGAAGTCACTGCATCACAGGAGAGGAGAACATCTCCCACAAAAACACCTCCAAATATGCTTGTGTATTTTTCAATAGACCTGCTTACTAAATGTGTGCGTACGTTTTGAACTAGTTTCTGTTGACGACTTGAAAGTTTGCCAGAATATTACTCGGCAAAGTGAATTTCAACCATAGAGACGCCTCTATGCACAGGAGGTGAATCAAATAGTGGTAACCAATGGTTTGGAAGAAAAACATGCTATACAAACTGAGGTACATTAATAAACAGGTCTACTGAACAAATATTACCTCAGACAAACCAAAGCTTTAGTAAGCTTAATTTGAATACTGCAATAGCAAAAAAGAAGGTGTAGATGAAAAGAAGAATAAACAAACAAGTTATACTATACTTACTTTAATCAGGCCTTTTCTCTTTAATTTTTCTAAAACGTCATCAGTTGTTTTAAACTCCCTTTGAATCTCTCCTGCTTTGAATCCACCGAAAGCCTTCAGCATCAGTTCCTCTATAAAAGAAGAGATTATGCAAAGCAAACAGGAAAATTTACCTCAAAATGTATAGGTCCATAATCTGAATCAGAGTCAAAATTGATTCTTCCAAGAAGACCCCATGTAAAAGTATTTATTCGTCGACATGACTCTGTGAGGTGCTAATATTCAGGGCAAACATAAACTCATGCAGTGACTGCCCAAACCCAATACGAACCTATGGACGGGACTAAAACATGTTTTGGGAAGATCTGCACCATTTTTTTTACAGAGTGTGTAGACAAAGTAGGTGTGTAGTATAGAGCTTGGGCAAAAAGTAACCAAGCAAGGCTCTTTAAAATCCAGAATAAAGTTGATATGGATATTAGCTCAATTTGGTAGCGCTTGGAGGCAAGTTGGCTCAGTGGGAGGGAGGCACGATGGCTCAGTGGTAGAGCATGGAGGCGCGATGGCTCAGTGGTAGATCATGGAGACCAATCGCTCACTGGCAGAGCATGGAGGTGCAATGGCTCAGCGGTAGAGCATGGAGGCGCTATTTTGGCTGAGTGGTAGGGCATGGAGGCGCGATGGCTGAGTGGTAGAGCATGGAGGCGCAATGGCTCAGTGGCAGAGCATGGAGGTGCAATGGCTCGGCGGTAGAGCATGGAGGCGCTATTTTGGCTCAGTGGTAGAGCATGGAGGCGCGATGGCTCAGTGCATGGTAGAGCATGGAGACCAATCGCTCAGTACATGGTAGAGCATGGAGGTGCGATGGTTCAGTGGTAGAGCATGGGGCGCGATGGCTCAGTGGTAGAGCATTGAGGCGCGCGCGCAATGGCTCAGTGGTAGGCGAGCAGCAAGATTCACCCTCCAGAGATATCGTCGTATGGCCAGTGTCTCGGCCATGATTCAAGATCTGAAATGGGAGAGCCTGGAGAGGAGAAGAAATGCTGCAAGCCTCCACCTCATGTACAAGATCCAAAACGACACAGTAGCCATCAATGCACAACATTACACAGCCCCCATGATTGCCAGCAACACACGACAGTATCACTCAAAGAAGTTGCTGGCTATCCCATCCCGCACCCAGCTCTACCAGAACTCATTTTTCCCTCGGACAGTAACTGCGTGGAATGCACTTTCAAAGATCACCCTTGACGCTACTTCACTGGAGGGCTTCAAGGGAGCGCTTCCACCAAGCATCTAGACCAAGAACTAGATAGTTTATTCCTCAGCACTATACATCCTGACTTATGGATCCTGCTGAGTATCGTCGTAGAAGTAGAAGTAGAGCATGGAGGCGCAATGGCTCAGAACGTACGTGGTAGAGCATTGAGGCGCAATGGCTAGGTGGTAGAGCATGGAGGCGCGATGGTTCAGTGGTAGAGCATGGAGGCGCAATGGCTCAGTGGCAGAGCATGGAGATGCAATGGCTCAGTGGTAGAGCATGGAGGCGCAATGGCTCAGTGGTAGAGGCGCAATGGCTCAGTGGCAGAGCATGGAGGTGCAATATGGTTCAGTGGTAGAGCATATGGAGGCGCGATGGTTCAGTGGTAGAGCATGGGGGCGTGATGGCTCAGTGGTAGAGCATGGAGGCGCAAAGGCTTAGTGGCAGAGCATGGAGATGCGATGGTTCAGTGGTAGAGCATGGAGGCGCGATGGCTCAGTGGCAGAGCATGGAGGTGCAATATGGCTCAGTGGTAGAACATGGAGACCAATCGCTCAGTACGTGGTAGAGCATGGGGGCATGATGGCTCAGTGGTAGAGCATGGAGGTGCAATGGCTCAGTGGTAGAGCATGGGGGCGTGATGGCTCAGTGGTAGAGCATGGAGGCGCAATGACTCAGTGGCAGAGCATGGAAGTGCAATGGCTCAGTGGTAGAGCATGGAGGCGCGATGGCTCAGTGGTAGAGCATTGAGACGCGCGCGCAATGGCTCAGTGGTAGAGCATGGAGGCGCGATGCAGTGGTAGAGCATGGAGACCAATCGCTCAGTACGTGGTAGAGCATGGAGGTGCGATGGTTCAGTGATAGAGCATGGGGCGCGATGGCTCAGTGGTAGAGCATTGAGACGCGCGCGCAATGGCTCAGTGGTAGAGCATGGAGGCGCAATGGCTCAGAACGTACGTGGTAGAGCATTGAGGCGCAATGGCCGGCTAGGTGGTAGAGCATGGAGGCGCGATGGTTCAGTGGTAGAGCATGGAGGCGCGATGGTTCAGTGGTAGAGCATGGGGGCGTGATGGCTCATCATGCAGTGGTAGAGCATGGAGGCGCAATGGTTCAGTGGTAGAGCATGGGGGCGTGATGGCTCAGTGGTAGAGCATGGAGGCGCGATGGTTCAGTGGTAGAGCATGGAGGCGCAATGGTTCAGTGGTAGAGCATGGAGGCGCAATGGCTAGGTGGTAGAGCATGGAGGCGCGATGATTCAGTGGTAGAGCATGGAGGCGCGATGGTTCAGTGGTAGACCATCGAGGCGCAATGGCTCAGTGGTAGAGCATGGAGGTAATTGTTACTGGGGGTACTAGAGTGTGAGTGTGTTGGGGGGGGGGGGGGTGGTTGTCATGGGGGTGTTGTCCTTGTTGTAGCAGAGAGTAGTTATCCAGGGGATAACCAGGAAGATGTCAGTTAAACTCTCCCTATGGGATAACAGTCTGTTGTCCTTATACAAACACTAAAGGGCTGTCAGACCTTACCAATAACGATAATGATAACAATTAAGATTTTGAATTGCAGTTGCAGTTGCCCTATACACGGCATACCCCCTGTGCTACAGCATTTTTGTACTGTTCAAAAAGTGTACACTGAAACGAAAAGGCCGGATTTTTTTTGGAAAAAGCGCCATACATGAAAAGGCCAGATTTGTTTTAAAAGAGCGCCATCTACTGTTCAAGACCTGTATAACATCATTGCAGTGCTAATTACACAGTAGGGCTAAGGCCCGGTCTCACCGCCCGAACTTTGCTGGAGCGTTCCTGGAGCGGTGAAAAAAATTCATCACCGCTCGATCGTAACCGTTCACCACCGTTTAACAGAAGTCGTAGAAGTAGAAGTAGAGCATGGAGGCGCAATGGCTCAGAACGTACGTGGTAGAGCATTGAGGCGCAATGGCTAGGTGGTAGAGCATGGAGGCGCGATGGTTCAGTGGTAGAGCATGGAGGCGCAATGGCTCAGTGGCAGAGCATGGAGATGCAATGGCTCAGTGGTAGAGCATGGAGGCGCAATGGCTCAGTGGTAGAGGCGCAATGGCTCAGTGGCAGAGCATGGAGGTGCAATATGGTTCAGTGGTAGAGCATATGGAGGCGCGATGGTTCAGTGGTAGAGCATGGGGGCGTGATGGCTCAGTGGTAGAGCATGGAGGCGCAAAGGCTTAGTGGCAGAGCATGGAGATGCGATGGTTCAGTGGTAGAGCATGGAGGCGCAATGGCTCAGAACGTACGTGGTAGAGCATTGAGGCGCAATGGCCGGCTAGGTGGTAGAGCATGGAGGCGCGATGGTTCAGTGGTAGAGCATGGAGGCGCGATGGTTCAGTGGTAGAGCATGGGGGCGTGATGGCTCATCATGCAGTGGTAGAGCATGGAGGCGCAATGGTTCAGTGGTAGAGCATGGGGGCGTGATGGCTCAGTGGTAGAGCATGGAGGCGCGATGGTTCAGTGGTAGAGCATGGAGGCGCAATGGTTCAGTGGTAGAGCATGGAGGCGCAATGGCTAGGTGGTAGAGCATGGAGGCGCGATGATTCAGTGGTAGAGCATGGAGGCGCGATGGTTCAGTGGTAGACCATCGAGGCGCAATGGCTCAGTGGTAGAGCATGGAGGTAATTGTTACTGGGGGTACTAGAGTGTGAGTGTGTTGGGGGGGGGGGTGGTTGTCATGGGGGTGTTGTCCTTGTTGTAGCAGAGAGTAGTTATCCAGGGGATAACCAGGAAGATGTCAGTTAAACTCTCCCTATGGGATAACAGTCTGTTGTCCTTATACAAACACTAAAGGGCTGTCAGACCTTACCAATAACGATAATGATAACAATTAAGATTTTGAATTGCAGTTGCAGTTGCCCTATACACGGCATACCCCCTGTGCTACAGCATTTTTGTACTGTTCAAAAAGTGTACACTGAAACGAAAAGGCCGGATTTTTTTTGGAAAAAGCGCCATACATGAAAAGGCCAGATTTGTTTTAAAAGAGCGCCATCTACTGTTCAAGACCTGTATAACATCATTGCAGTGCTAATTACACAGTAGGGCTAAGGCCCGGTCGCGTTATTTTTTTATGCGGCACAGATTGGGGCATGGCGCGTGTTAAACCTATGGGAAGTACGTTCTTTCCCTTCTGAATAGTGTCTGCACGTACGTGAGACTAGTCATGTTCGCTAGCGCATTAGCGCTGCGAAGAAGTTTGTATATCCATCGCGAACTATGTGTTTAGATAACATTCCTCTTCGTTTAAGTTAGTTAAGTTTTATTGACTAATTATTGTGATGTTCTCCGTATTGACGTACGTACGTGCTGCCTCCTCTTCAGATTTCCAATTTGATTTTAATTGTTGATGTAATGATTTTCCATGCGGTAGTGGATTACATGTAACACTATTAAAAACAGACCTCTACTACTTATACTGTCTAGTCCGCACACGACCAGTATTAGTCTGTAAATCAAGACCCCTTTTTAAAAAAAGCCCCAATCTGTGCCGCATAAAAAAAATAACGCGGCCCGGTCTCACCGCCCGAACTTTGCTGGAGCGTTCCTGGAGCGGTGAAAAAAATTCATCACCGCTCGATCGTAACCGTTCACCACCGTTTAACAGAAGTTGGCCCCCGTTAAGGCAACGCCGTATACGCTTGGCCACCGCTGATGGTCTCTCCTACCGCTCCGAAAGTTTTGAGCTGCACAAAATATTGCGAGCGGTGAGAAGCGGGCAATTTTCCGCTCCGGCAAAGTTCACCACCCCCGGCCCCCCCACTCAGAGGTCGGAATGACCGCATGCGTGTTGCCAAAATGTCCGGTAAAGGGGTACTTTTCCTGCGACAAAGTCCGGCCCGAGAATTGTTAAAAAAGGGGTGTATTTGACTTTTCACCCGGAGATTTCTTTAAAAAGGGGGCGTTTTTCTTTTTTTCTCTCATCTCTTTGGACTCCTGAGAAAATATTCCGAATTTAGGGGGGTACATTGAGCATTTTTCCTGATTTAGGGGGGTCTCCAAGGCAGGAAAAGCCCGCGGAAAGCCCGCGAAAGGGGGGTTCGGAAATGTTGGCAGTCCTCAGATAGGGGGTGCTTTCAAAAAGAGGGTACGAGCATATGCGTACCCTAAATAACACTGAGTGGGGGGGGGGGGGCCGGGTCACCACCGCTCCAACAACGCCCAGTCAAAGTTTGGCACCGCTAGACGCAAGTTCGTGGACGCTTTGGTCCGCTAGGCCAACGCAGAAATCTTGAACGCTGGACCACCGCTGCTTCGCCAGCTTTGCCCGGGCGGTGATTAAACGTTGCACAAAATTTGGTGGAGCGGTTGTAAGCGTTTTACGAGCGGACACGGGATTGCTGGAACGGTGTCGGGCGTTGAAGCAGCGATCCATTGCGATGATGAACTTTGGTTTGGCGTTGGTATGGAGCGTCACCGCTAAACCAACGCTCGCTACCGCTCGCTACCGTTAAACCAACGCTAAAGCAACGCCGGCTTCAGCGGTGCACCGCTAAGGCAACGCCCGTGTCTCGATTTGTTTTCCATTTAGTGCGCGGTGACGAGCGTTGTCGAAATTCAGCCCCCACTCCCTACCGTTCAAGGAACGCTCCAACAAAGTTCGGGGCGGTGAGACCGGGCATTTAGGTAGAATGCAGTGCTACGGTCTGCAAAGTGCAATGCCCTATCCACGTACATGTACACGGTGCGCATAGGGCATGCGAAAGCGAGACCACGTACATGTACGTGGCCCGCAGTCAAGTGGTTAACCTGTCGAATACTGAATTATCTTATTCCCAGAGGCTTATCAGTGAGCATCTGGTTCCCATAGCCAGTAGTTTTACATTCACGACCTTACTCGGACGTACACGCAACATAGTAGGGTACCGGTATACCTATTTTTAAAATCTTGTAATCGTTATTGATTTCGGTGAGGTCTGACTGGCCCTGTACATTTTTTCTCTCAAGAGAAAGATCTTACTTTTGATATCGCCAAGTTCCCCATCTGTTATTTCAGCGCTGATGTTTTTGAATAATTCTCGCTGAATCTTTTCTGCTTTCTCCTCCCCGGCCATACCTCCAGTTGTTCTTCAAATGATGATGCCTCCGAAATAAATGTCAAAACTTTCTTCCAAGTTCAGAATCTTGAAACTGAAGAAAGGAAGAAAAACAAAACAAGAGAATTCTCTGTGATAAATACAGTACAATTGAGCTGTTGTGGGATTCCTGTTTTAACTAAATTTTGTCGACGAGATTG
Organism: Strongylocentrotus droebachiensis; assembly: GCA_035222895.1. Lineage (NCBI taxonomy): Eukaryota > Metazoa > Echinodermata > Echinoidea > Camarodonta > Strongylocentrotidae > Strongylocentrotus > Strongylocentrotus droebachiensis. Next base: position 22,130 of record JAVYIG010016214.1, on the reverse strand, counting down.
TTGACAAAAGGCTTGTAAAAAAAAAGGAAAAATTTGATCAGTAAAATTTGCTTTACAAACCTGTTGCATTTTATCATGATATAAACAAGTTCCTCAATATTCAAGATTCAAGATTCAAGATTATTTTATTGGTCCATGCATGCAAACATTACATAGAAATTTTGCTTCCAATGGCTTTTTTGACAGTGAAAATACAAATGATAGAAAATACAATATAACAATAGAAAACTATGTACATAAATATGGATAATTATTTATAGTGTGCATATGCCCCTCAATTCCTATTGCCTACATTTAACATGCGTCATAAATTAAAATGTCTCATAATATAATATAGTATTATTTCTCGTCAGCTCCCCCCCCCCCCCCCCCCCCCATCCGCTAGCTCCCGATCCACAGATGGTTTTGGATTTGCAGAAAATAACAGAAATAAATACATTTACATTCATATTTATAAATGCGAGATATAATTACGGCAACACTTGTACAGTAAAATGAACTCTTAACGATTGAAGAAATCAAGTTAACAATTTAACAATTTACCGGCACAATCGTATGAATAACATGCGTCATAAATTAAAATGTCTCATGATATGATATTTCATTTCCCCTCAGCTCCCCCCCCCCCCCCCCCAATCCGCTAGCTCCCGATCCACAGTCTCCAGCTATCCGCTTAATTGCACTTCAATAGAAGCTATTGAAGTGCAATTAAACGGACAGTTTTCAAAATCAACAATAGCAATTTCAAATCCAGTAGGAAATATATGATTATAAGGATAGGTAGGTAGCCTTATGTATACAGTTATCGCGTCACAGTTGAATTATACACATGTATGGAATTAGGGATGAATGAATTACGAGAACGTGAAAGGCGAGTATACGAGGAGGGCACAGCCTTATTCCAGAACGGTTGAACCTGAAACAATCATTGAGAAGATGGCTATTGTCTGTCATTATAACTTTAACTTTTGCAAGTAAGCGTTTTTCATAAAGTGCTGGAACTGATCCTATAACCCGCTGTGCGACTCTTCGAGTTCGGTCTACTCTTCCCTTTTGCTCGTTTGACATGTTACCAAAAGTGCAGATCAGATTGAATGTCATTACGCTTTGGATGATCGATTGGTAGAAGAGCTTCAGGATGGATCCTATGGATCAAGAACATTCCAGACTGGGTGAACAGACATATTGAACAAAGCTTAATATGGTTAATACATGTAGCTTGAAGACACATCTCCTAAATATTGCTTATCGTCATTGTATCATTATTTTATTATCATTATTATTATCATTATAATTATTACAATATTATAATTGTTTGTAATTTTCTTTGGTATTAGTAATTTATCAATATCGTCATCATTATTATTACTATTATTTTCATAATCATTATTATTACAGTATTATCATTATCGTGTTTTTTTTCGTCATTGTTATTGGTATTACCATCATCATTATTATTATTACAGTATTCTATTAACATATAATTATTACCGGTATTACTATTATCTGACTATCATTATTGTTTTGTGTCAATGTAATTGTTATTGCTATTATTATCATTATTATCATTATTATAATTACTATTATTATCATTTCATTTCATTTCATTTCATTTCATTTCATTTTTATTTTTTCATTTCCAACAAAATACAATACATAATAACGAATACAATGTAAATTGTATACAAAACATAGTTACATTTGTAATAAACAAATCTTAATAATAATTTATACATTTTAGTAAGACAAAAAATGAATTTTAAAATTTAACTGTATTTATATTTTGAGGAAATGGAGAGGTCCACTGAAAAGCAAAGCTTGTAAATTGTGGACCCCTCAGATAATAATGAGTGTGAACAAAATATGGAATACATAATCAATGAAAGAAGAATAGTGGCCAACAGAGAACATTTATTAAAACACGTAATGACTGTAAACAAGAAGACGTAACAAATTACATGACGAAGAAAGAACAGAAAAAAGAAGGAAAAGAAAGGGGAAAAATGTGGGCTGCGTTTGAAGGGAAGGAGAGGAGAGAAAAGGGAAGTTGTAGAGATAGAGCACGAAATAGGGAGCGCACAAAATCCTTGAGATAGCTGAAACAAAAAGAGCAAGAACGTGATGGCAAGTAGTTTTTTTTTTTTGAGATGGGCTGCAGAAAAGAGGGAAAGAAAACAAAATTGGGAAGGAGATGTTCTATCACAATAAATTTCTAAATATTATAAGATTGTAATAAGGAAAATGTTTACTTTTTTTTAAAAGCAATTAGTGAAGGGGAAGTTTTCAAATCGTTATGCAGAGTATTCCAAAATTTAGGGCCTTCAAAAATAAACGTGTTCTGTGCAGAACATGTTCTCAAAAGAGGTAAGTGAAACTCATCGGATTGTCGAGTGGGATATCTATGAATAGCATGGTTTTTAAGAAACATATCATTAAACACGGAGGGCAGTATACCATTATTGTAATTAAACATAAATTGACCAAGCTGAAATAAGTACAAATCCTTAATTTTTAAGATGTTATTTTAAAAAAACAGAGGATCAGTATGGGAGCGTATGGGGGCATTACAGATAATACGCATAACTCTCTTTTGCAGCAATAGAACTCTTTCCAACAATGTATGATATGTATTGCCCCAAACTAGAAGACCGTAATTCAAATATGGCAAGATCAATGAAGAATACAGCATAAATAATGATGATTGTGGTAAGTACAATTTTAGTATATTAATAACACCAGTATTGCGCGAAATGATTTTACAAATATTATCAATGTGTGGTTTCCAAGAAAGTTTATCATCGACTGTTATACCCAAGAATTTGGTAAGAGGGACATGTTTCAAAGGGGTATTGTCAAAAATAATGTCAGAGGGTAATGAATCCAAAGAGTTACTAAATAGCATGTAGTTTGTTTTCTGGAGATTAAGTGACAATTTATTTGCTTGTATCCATTGCAATATATTTAATAACTCGGCATTGATTTTATCAACCAGGACGTTTGGATTTGTGTGTGAAAAAAATAAATTAGCATCATCTGCAAATAAAATAAACGACAGGGAGTTAGACGATTTACAAAAGTCATTTATATAAAGAATAAAGAGTAGCGGGCCTAGCAGACTACCTTGTGGGACACCACAACTAATATTGCATAATTCAGATGCATGATCGTTTAAGTGTACATATTGCTTTCTGTTAGAGAGGTAACTCCTGACCTGAACCACTCCAAGGCCTTTCCACGTACACCATAGTGAGATAGTTTGTAAAGTAAAATTTCGTGATTGATCGTGTCGAAGGCCTTGGAGAAGTCCAGGAATATACCTACAGTGTGTGACGATGTATCAATTGCGTGGGCAACCTTCTCAACAAAAGACATTAAAGCATGAACGGTGCTGTGCTTTTCTGTGAAACCAAATTGGAAGTTTGAAAATACATCATATTTTTTCAAAAAGGACATCATCCGGATATAGATTATTCTTTCCAAAACTTTAGAAAATGAAGATAATAAAGAAATCGGGCGGTAGTTACCCACATCCAGTTTATCACCCTTTTTAAATAACGGAATAATTTTGGCTATTTTCATAGAATTAGGAAATTTACCATGTAAAAGTGATATATTAAAGATGTGAACCAATGGATCTGCAATAAAGGGAATAATTGATTTTAGTATGACATTATTAATTCCATCATACCCTGAACTTTTCTTATCTTTCAGAATAGAAACAATTTTCATAATTTCTTGCCTATTAGTTGGAACAAAGAAAATAGAATTTGGATTGTGAGGGCCTAAAAACTCCACAAAATTTGTGTTTGAAGGCGAAATGTTTTTAGCGAGATTATCACCTATTAAAGAAAAATAAGTATTACAAATATTAACTATATCTTTTGGGTCTTCAACAATCTCATTATCAAATTTGATCTTATTTACCTCAGATTTATTATTAACTTGGTTCATTGCTTGTTTGATTACCTTCCAAGTGTTTTGCATATCATTTTTAAAAAGTTTCAAACGATTTACAAAGTAATTTCTCCTTTCTAATCGAATAATCCGAGTCAAAATGTTTTTATAGGATGTATATTTTCTCCTTGATTGCTCAGTGCCTTTTATTTTTTATTTATAATAAAGGTTATTCTTCCGATTTTTTGATCGCAATATAGACTTAGAAATCCAAGGGAGTTTGGGCGTTTTCTTATAACCATGTTCGACTTTTTGCTTCGGCATGTTAGTATCTAATTGGTTGTTTAATATACTAGAGAACATTTCATGAGAACAATTAATTTCATTTTCGGAATAAACACTATACCAATCAGTATTTTCGAGATTAGCGCCAAGGCGAGCTAAATTCTCAACAGTTATTTTACGTCTACTTGGGTAAGGACCATTGTTGTTAAATGGCTGTGAAACCGTGTAGTGAGTCACAATGGGGTAATCAGACGCGGATCCCCCTGGCTTTTTTTTTTCGGGGTCAAATACAAAAAATGAATTATAATTATATCTTTTGGGTCTTCAACAATCTCATTATCAAATTTGATCTTATTTACCTCAGATTTATTATTAACTTGGTTCATTGCTTGTTTGATTACATTCCAAGTGTTTTGCATATCATTTTTAAAAAGTTTCAAACGATTTACAAAGTAATTTCTCTTTTCTAATCGAATAATTCGAGTCAAAATGTTTTTATAGGATGTATATTTTCTCTTTGATTGCTCAGTGCCTTTTATTTTTTATTTATAATAAAGGTTATTCTTCCGATTTTTTGATCGCAATATAGACTTAGAAATCCAAGGGAGTTTGGGCGTTTTCTTATAACCATGTTCGACTTTTTGCTTCGGCATGTTAGTATCTAATTGGTTGTTTAATATACTAGAGAACATTTCATGAGAACAATTAATTTCATTTTCAGAATAAACACTATACCAATCAGTATTTTCGAGATTAGCGCCAAGGCGAGCTAAATTCTCAACAGTTATTTTACGTCTACTTGGGTAAGGACCATTGTTGTTAAATGGCTGTGAAACCGTGTAGTGAGTCACAATGGGGTAATCAGACGCGAATCCCCCTGGCTTTTTTTTTCGGGGTCAAATCAATTATACATAAAAAATTATGATCACTAACCCCCCCCCCCCCCCCCTCCCCCTCCCCCCCCCCCCCCTGAGCGAGATAATGGTCGGCACGATTTTCACATTTTCGAGGTCAAATACGAGAAATTATGATCACTACACCCCCCCCCCCCCCCAGTGAGCGAGATATTGGTCTGCGCGATTTTCACATTTTAGGCCCCCCCCCCCCTATCGGCAAATCCTGGATCCGCCCCTGCTGTACCCCCTTCCCTTCTTTCTCTCCTTCGATATTAGTGTAGGGGGCGTATATTGATCACTTATAGAGCGCGCTCCCTATAGAAGGGTGGGTGCAGGGAGAGAGATTAGAGGTTTAATTAAACTTTAAGAGAAAGAAGACGATTCGTGTACCGTTCTCAACTCTTTATCCTTGTCTGAATTCAGTTCCCCCCCTCCCGCGCGAAGTGAAGCGCGGAAGCTTGGACGTTTCTTTAAACTTTCAGAGAAAGAAGACGATTCATTTGTACCGTTCTCGACTCTAAATCTATATCTGAATTTACAAAAATGTTTCTTTGTCTGTTCCTTTTTCTATCTATGTCCTTTTACTTTTTCTCTTCTCTCTCTCTTTTTTTTTTGGGGGGGGGGGGGCGGGGTTTTTTAAAAATATAGGCCTATATATTTTTTTTTGGGGGGGGGAACCTTACCGCCCCTTGGCTACGCGCCTGCTCTCCTCCATCCCCTCACTTGTCCAACACTGCCTGTTCTCTCGACAGTCACTCCGCGTTTAACTTTCTCCTCTATTCGAATTCTTGAATTAAACCTTTAAACATTGGACCAAACCCTATACCGAGACTGAAACATAACCTAAATCCCTGATGCAACCTATAGTTTGCAGGCACAAACTCTTGGCAGTCGTTGTGCGTTAGTGCCTGCAAAATGAGACTATAGTAGTCAGAAACTGACAGATCTAGGCTCTGCTCAAGACTCCAGAAATTGTGGTTAAGTGTCAAATTAAAGTTAGTGATTGCAGACTAGATGCAACCTTACCCGTATCTCTTGACGAAATAAAGCCCACATAAATTATTGCCAGGGCATGTCGGAGAACCTTCCCCTTCTCCTCTCCATTTCCCACCCCCTCGCTCTCTCCCCGCTCTCTCTCCCTTTCTTTTCCCATTCCCCACCCTCTCTCTCTCTATCTTTCTCTCTCTCTATCTTTCTCTCTCTCTCTCACACACACACACACACACACACACGCACACGCACACACACGCACGCACACACACACGCACACGCTCACACACACACACACCCCGTCTCCGTTTATCCTGTCAAGTTTACTCGAGATTGCACTGAACCGGATTATACTCTGGATTTTTTTCTTCTTTTTCACATCTTTTTATTGTCATGAGGGAAACTATCATTGATTCTTCTTGAAATTAACATACCGATAATTATGTTTAGAAGATATTGCGTACAAATAAATCAACACAATGGGCTTTATCATAATCGCTACACAATGATGTACTGCATTCAGGCTCATAGGATGGTTATTTATATACAAAATAGCATAAAGGAATGAGGACAAGAAGAATCTTTTTTTTTCTTTTATTTTGAGATCGTCAGTTCGTGTTAGTGGTTGCGTAGGCAAAAGAGAACATTCTTTATTTAAAAAAAAAAAAATTATTGCCGCAAATCCGCTCTCACAGGTCACATGTAATTTCTTACTTGCTGCAAAAAAACAAACAAAAAATCATAAATTACAATATTCATCAATGTGGGATTGTCTAAGTAGATGGAAAAGATCATGTTTTACCAAAAGTGGAATGTACAACAATTAAGGAATATTACATAACATGATACAAGATTGTATTTATATAAACATGACTATTTTCGCTTTTATCCCCTGCATGTGACATGAATAACAAGGGTTTATGGAAAGAAGAAAAGAGGGAGACAAAAAGAAAGAAAGAAACATGAAAATGGGTTTGATCCTGCTCATCTCTGGGAAATGGATAATTCCCCCCCCCCAAAAAAAAAGGTAATTTACTTGAAATCTAATGTATGACAACATGACAGGGGTTCAAATGCATGCAAATGAAAATATAAGCCTATTAAAAGCATTGGCCCCGTACTAACATTAATTTGACCCTGGCTTGTCAAATTCTCTGCCTAATATGAAACGAAAAAATTATAGCGGCGCTAAACTGCCAGTACAAATGGATGATTACTTTACATACATTTATTAGCGGTAAAAGAAATCTGATCCGAAATTCGTTGAAAGGGGGCCTTGAGAAAACTGAAAATATGATTGACAGACTGAAATGTAATCCACTACAAATGTGAATAGGGAGTTAGTTTACAAAAGGTATAATTGAAGAATATTCTCAAGGACTTGTCTAAATAACCTTCAGCCATGTTATAGCTCATTTTTTTCTTTTCTCCTGGTAATAGTTGGCGAGCAATGAACCACAAATATGAAATTGATCCCTTCCGCTTTAAAATTGAAGAAAAGTACAGAAACAAAATAACAGTAATACGTGTACTTCCAATCAGGGCCTTAATTAAGCTACTGACAACCCCAGGGGGTGTTTCACAAAGATCCTAAGTCGAACTTAAATCTTATGGAGAGCCATTTGTAGCCTTAAAATTAAATATATTCAAAAGCAAAAATTCATTTATTTTAGACTTTTCATAAATTCCACATAAGAACATGAAATCTCCTTGATAATAGAAAATATGAATGATTTGAATCAACATTTTATGCCTTTTAAAATAACTTTTACAAAATATTACATAGATGCTAACAGCTTTCCATAATTTGTAAGTTCAACTTAATAAAATTAAAAAAAATAAAAAAAGTTTTCGGGGTCAAATACAAAAAATGAATTATGCATACTACCCCCCCCCCCCCCCCCCCCCCCCACTGAGCGAAATATTGGTAGGCTCGATTTTCACATTTTCGGGGTCATATACCAAAAAAATGATGCTCACTACCCCCCCTCTCCCCCTCTCCCCCCCCCCCCCCCCCCCCACTGAGCGAGATATTGGTCGGCGCGATTTTCACATTTTAGGCCCCCCCCCCCCCACTGAGCGAGATATTGGTCGGCGCGATTTTCACATTTTAGGCCCCCCCCCCCCCCCCCCTATCGGCAAATCCTGGATCCGCCCCTGGGGGTAATGGTCAGATATGTCCGAAAGAATAATGTAAGAATCAAAATGTGGAGTAACATTAGAAAAAATATTATCAATTAAAGTAGCAGATGTATTTGCAACACGAGTTGGCTTGGAAATAAGTGGTAAGAAAGAAGCAGACAAAATTGTTTCGAGAAATTCTTGAGAAACATTGCTATGAAAGTGCTTTAACAGGTCTATATTAAAGTCGCCCATCAAAAAACAATCTTTATTGTTGAAGTTGGCGTTTTGTAATGTGTCAGATAAATACAATAAAAATTCGTGTGCATTCGAACTCGGGGGTCGATATATCACGCCGACTATTATGTTCTTATTACTTGGAATCACGATTTCAATAAAAAGGGATTCAATAATATTATTGCATGTTGAGAGATTATCTAGAACGTTATAATTTAGTTTTGTAAGGTTATATAAAGCAACGCCGCCACCCAGTCTTTCTTGCCTATTTTTATGAATAAATCGTAGTTATCAATAGAGTATGGGTGATTGGAATCACAAGTTAACCAGGTTTCAGTAAGACCAATTAGGGATAATGGGTTTTGTGAGGGCTTATCAAGAAGCGAAAGTAGATCATCGAAGTGCCTATTTAAACTTCTAATATTCAAATGAAGCAAGGAGAACGTATCATTACGAAATTCTTTCACTACATTACGAAACTGATTGACAGTTACATATTTAGAAACGTTGCGTTGAGCAGGATCATCAAAATCAAAGTCAAATTCTAGTTCTTCAAGTGAAGAGTTGATATTGTCCATAACAGAATTATCAAATGAATTGGCAGGGGTGTTAGCTTCATCCTCAAGTCGAATAGGTCTGTGTAAATAAAAAAAAAATCATCATCATTCACCGTATGGAAAGGGAATTGCTGCTTATCAGGAGAACCTGCCATCATGAATTCAGAATCAGTATCCGAATATGAATAATTGACGATATGAGGAAATAAAATACATGATAAATTTTGGCGCTGTCAAGGAGAGATGGGGAAAGGAAGAGTAAAATAGAGTATCCAAAGGCAGCAAGGAGAAAGAAGAAATGAACAAGACATATGCATAAACTGTACAGAACAAAGAAGATTGCTGTCGCTGAAAGAATAAACACGATTAGAAGATATGGATTAACCATTAGAAACAAGGAGAGGTGAACAGACACACGAAGTTCATATGTAAGAAAAAAAACATAAAATGAAACATTAAAAGGCAATCGATACATGCAGGGGCATATCATGATACAGCAAAAGCAAACGATCAGCCATAAGGCCCTATGACAATAATAATTGCGAATGAGAAAAAATCTAATAACGATGAATAATCCTTAAAATATAAGAGAAGTAGATGATGTGTTGGAGAAAAAAAAGGGCCTCTAAATGAAGTTATATGACAAGAAAAGATTGATAAACAGTTTGCGTTACATGTGATAAGAATTATCAAGAATTAGAAGCATGATTCTTTTCAGATATTGTAATTAAACAAGGAAAACAATGGACTAAGTATTGTATTACAATTAAAAATATTGTGAGAATCATGCACGGGTTGCAGTTGCAATTTAATACAGAAAAAATAATGTCATGCTATGGTTGATGAGGCCAATCAATCGTGGTGACAAAACTCAATTTGCATTGGCAGTATTTCAATAAATGAATAATTCAAGAATCGAGAAAAGAATGTACAACAAATTTAACAAGTGAATTGAAACATCAGGCATATAGGCGCCGGAACACCCCGCGCGGACCATGTGCAGAGGGGCTTAGTATTGTTCAATGACATACCCCTCCCCCCAACCCATCGTCCGCCCGGAGCCCCCCGGCGCACTTGGTACCACATAATATGCGTGGTCCTTTTGAAGAATGTTATAACAGAGAAGAAAAAAAGCACGATTGAATGATTGTATTACCCGATTGCATGGCCCATCAATTGGTTACAATGAAGTTAAAGATACAAAACAGCTGTAATGTTGTGACTGGATAAAACAAGTCAATCACACTGTGAATATGACTGACAAAGAAAGCGGACAAAATATACGTTTCCTCAGGTAGACAAAGGAACATCCCTTCACTGCTATTATGTAAAAAATGTGTAGAACAGGTGTCACATGCATATTCACTTTTTACATAATAGCAGTGAAGGGATGTTCCTTTGTCTACCTGAGGAACTGTATATTTTGTCCGCTTTCTTTGTCAGTCATGTTCATAGTGTCAGTGTGACACAAACTCATTTACAATGCTATTTATTGAATAGAATAACAAATTCGAGTAACATAACAAAGAAACAAAAGGATAGCGGAAAATATATATGTGATCTGTATAATCGAAATGCATTACCTGATTACCCGAACCGATTTGTTAGTTGAAAATACAACATATACGATGGAAATAAAGTATTTGTTGGAGATGCCATGCAGGTGGGTCATCGTGATAAAAACACAATTTAAACCGCAAATTATTGAATGAGGAATGTCAATATCATCAAAAGAATACACGTGTTGCAATTTGAGTAAGAACATGCTGTGAAATACCAGCAAGAAAAACATGGCTCTTTAGACAGTGTAACTAAAATAAAGACAGCATGATGGACTTGAAGAACAATTGTATGAACCATCGGCATGTTACTTCAGAGTTAAAATACTGTAAAAAATGCAATGGCATGGTTACAGGAGCCAAGCCTGTCGTAAACATAATTTTCTTTTGACATTTTAAATTCAGAAATAAACGAAGAATTTGGATATCATGGTCAGATGAGTATTAAAGTACAACATACATCAACATGTGATTTAGAAATACCAGTGGTAGAAGGAATGTTCTACCAATATTTTAATTAAACAAAGGGGGCATGATTGACGAATTACATAACTCAATAATAGTATGAATCATCAGCTGGTTACATAAAATAAACAAACGCGATACAATGCTATGATTGGAGAAGCCAGGCCGATTATGGTTACAAATCTAGGTTAATATTGCTGTTATGTGTACATAAAACATTTAGGGGTGGTCGAAAGAATACAAACAGGAATTTAAAATGTGATATGAAATAACAGGAGTAAAGGTATAGCTCTTTCAATAACTTGGCTGGAAAGCATGATTGATCGATCACGCTACTCAATTGAATGAACACTGAGCTGGTTACAATAAAATTTAAACCAACAAAAATACCAAATCAAATGAAATATTATTGTTAGATAATACTGATAGTAATATACAATAAAGTACACATTGCTTTAATGCACTGAAAGGAAAAGAAGGACGAACCAGAAGAAGATGCAAATAAGGACCCACTCAAGAGCTCATTTGCCAATAGCCTACTAATTTAGATAAGTGGGTATGTTGAAAACAATGGGGTTGAGGAACAATATAGCTTTCAGTAATATAAAAGTTCCTTAAAAATCCCCTTAAAATTCCCATTTCAAAACTATATCGAAGATCCCAACAAGATAAATTATGGTATAAATGTCATTAATGAGACACAATAACATAACATAGTAAGGTGGTGTACTATGATTACATTCTTTTTCCTCCTTCCTTCTTTCCTTTCTATTTTTCTTAAGAGTATAATAACAATAATGCAAAAATAGATGTAACATCCGAGAGTCGAAAGATCGCTGTATAGCGGTGGAAAACAAATTCGGTTCAAAATTATGTACAAGAACCATAACCTTAAATATTGTTCAAACGGATAATTCAAAGATTTAATCAATAAAGCAAGCCAATGGTTTGGGGCTATTTTTTAAACTCAAGTGAACATTCAGAACAATGTTTCATTCTGAGATTGATTGATCATTAACCAATCGGAACGAAAAAGAAAAGAAAACATATAGCCTACTAGCCCGTAAACCTGTAAAAGGTTAATCAGGAACATGAACTTACGAATACAGGTAGGCCTATTTTTCCAATTCCAAACACTTAGCTTACAATCAGTCGACTAAGACTGTCAACTCAGGGACCGAAAAATGTATTTAACTCCCATTATTTACTCACAACAGAACTTTGTTCATTATTATTCGAACACTGTCCGATCAAGAAAAGAAAGAAAGAAAAAAAAAAACCTCCAGATAAAATTAAAAATCACGATAAATTGGCCAAACCGAACAAATTGATATTTTTTACCATTATTTTGAGCTTGCAATCTTTTTCAAGCCTGCATGTTATTAGATTTTGATCTAAATTTGGGGCTACGCCTATATTTGAGGCTCACTTGTTCAATTCCGAGGACTTATCCTAAAAACAGCCCCCATTATTTTGTGGAAAAAGGTGTCCAAAAGTGTACTTAATTATACATGAAATTAGACACAATTTAACATGATAGAATAAAGCGACGTCTTACATAATATCTTTTCCATTATTTAAATGTCCTTCTATCAAAAATATGCGAAGTCTGTAACAAGTAACTTGCATGCATGTCTTAATCAGTAGAGTGTGTATTCAAAGGAAATATCCAAAGGCCTGCATACTAAGGATGGATTTGAATTCTATAGAAAGTCCGCCGAGGCATGACATCCATTCATCGTTGCCAACATTAAATAGTTTTTTTATGAATAGTATGCGTAAATGAATGGTATCACATGCAAATAGCGGAGTGACGATGAAGAAATAAATGATTTGCATTTTCAAGTCAACTTTGCTATTACAGTAGGTTATGGGATTAATTGTCCTTCATTGACCTACACATGCAAACAATTCTGGCATTTATTGTGAAGTTATATTACAGCAGCCATTTTGTTTAATTCAAGCTTCGTATCTAAACATGATGTAAAGTCGAAAAAAGCAATACAAAAATACAGAAAATTAATTCGGTGATATGGGTGGTGCTTTCTCCCTAGATTTTCCATCTGCTGAAAGTATATAAGAAGCGTTTGGGAAAGCTTCCGCTCATGGCATTTGTTGCAACAATGTATGACTTAATATGAACAATAATGAAACGTTAACTCAGTCAACTAATTAAAGGGAAAATCTAATCATTTTCAAGATTTTCATGATGACTCAAGCTGGGATCCAGGTAGCCTGTCCAAACCTGATGAACGGTGTGACTATAAAGGATCCAGATAAACGACACATGGTTGAATCGAAACGTACGCAATGCAGAAAATGAAGACAGACAGACACCTAACTCTGATTTGGGAGATTCAACATGAATCTTTTTAGGGGGACTTAGATCATGAAGTAAAAGATAAAAGGTAATAGAGATTGGTTAGGCTTACATTTTTTATCAATCTTAATCTCTGTAGTCATTCCATGTAGTCGCACCTTTCTCTTTCCATTGTAAATGGATATTGGTTCCCTTGACAAAGATTCTTGTCGCTAGTCCCTTCTCCTTCCGTAGCTTGTATGCTTCGTTCGCGAGGATCCAGCGGCGGGTCTTCATCGAAGGCGGTAGGTCGGTCCTAACAGTTAGACGCGTTTGGGCGTGGCCGGTATCAGCGGGTTTTTTTCATGCGCTTTCTATGTTGGTCTTCGAATGCCGCTAAGATGTTATTTCTTTCGCGCATAAAACAAAACCGTGCTATGATGGAGACAGGAGCTTGCCGGGCGGCTTGGGCTCCCGACTCTCGTCGCGGTAGACGGTGAGCGTTCGCTATGGTGATGCTAGATGCTATGCGGTCCTCTATTCCAAGAGAGACGAAAGCCGCTTTCAATACGTCGTAGATGATTTCCCCTTCGTTTTGTTGTAGGCCGTAGAAGAGTAAATTAGACTTCCTATCGTGTATTTCCAACGAGAGGATTTTGTTTTCCAAGGATTGGATTCTTTGTTGAACAGAGTTTTCTAGTTTAGGCAATTTTGGATTTTCAATTTCCAAAATTTTTGCCGAATTGAAGTCGACACTGGTTTTAAGATCATCAAACCTTTTGTTGATGCCAGTAATATCAGCAGATATTTTGTCTAGTTTACTAGATAAGAAGTTCTTGAAGTCAAGAATGTTATTCTGAAGGTCCCCAAGGGTGGGCTGGGACTCGCACTCCTCTGGCGAGTCATCGCCTCCCGACGTGGCAGCAGCGACTTTAGACGCTTTGGTGCGAGTCATCATGTCCGGCAGCTTGTACCTCAGTGTACGCACAAAATTAATGGGCGTTGGCTAATTTAGATTTCTGGGGTCCAAAATGACACGAAATGGCTGGAATACTCACATATAAGTTTGAATTTGAGACCAACAACGCGTTAATCCAGTCACAAGATTATTAGACCGGTCAAATCATTCTAAAAGCAGCGTGGAAAATAAAATAATGGGCGTTGGCTGAAGAGCTCACTCGCTACACGTCCGCTCCCGCATGTACCATATTCATTATTATTATCATCATTATTATTATCATCATCGTTATTATTATCATCATCATTATTATTATCATCATATTATTATCATTTATATTCATATTGTTCTTATAATTATTTCAAATCAAAATATTTTCCTTACTCTGTAGTAAATGGATACACATACCTGGGTATTGTCTTGCTTATTGGATGCTACGAAAAATGAATTAAACAGTGAGTGATTTAACTCTGGAAAGCACCAAAATGAGCTCTCATAAAAGGAACAAAAATAATTCAATGAAATCATCATTTACAACTAAAGAGTTTATTGCTCATTAATTTTTTTTTTTAAACCAAGCTTGTTATTGATTTTAAGGATTCTTGTGTATGTATACATGAATGTCATTATTTATTCCAGCTTTTTATCTCTTCCTATTTAATATCTACACTCTCAGTTACAGTTATTTGATAACTTGAATTCTTCGTCAACCGCAGTCCATCGTAAAAATTTGAGTCCAAAGTACTTCCTCCATCTTTAGAAACCAATTTTTGTAAGAAAAAGAAAGGAGATGGGAGTCCCATCCTATATGAACATGTTATTGACTATTTTGAGACTCAGACTCAGCTGACTATACAGAACTTACAGTTAATTATAATTAACAACTTAATTTTTCACACCCTTACCAAGTTACCTTACCAAGTCTTATAATTGTTTAAGTAGACTGATTTATATTTCTTAATATATAGTGTCACCATGGTCACATATTAAAGCTTACATCTTAAATTATTCAACAAATGCCCTAATTCAGCCAGTCCACCTTATTCCTGAGTTAAAACAAAACAAAATAACATCATATTTGCATGAATTTACTGAATCTAATCACACAATAATGACAATACATACAATGTAAGAGGGTGTACAAAATTTGAATGAAATTTCCAAACGGGGAATTTTGATTAGCTTTGTTCGATCTAGACCGAAAGATTCAGTCTCTGATATATCGACGGTGGTTCCGCTGAGATTGCATCTGGCTCCACTGACCGCCAATGGGGAATGTCAACAAATGTCAGTTTTGTGAAAGAAATGACCCATATCAGACGGTTATTTCTGTCTATGCTCGATCTAGCTAACCTTCATTTAAAATCAAATCATACAAATTAAACCAATATTCAAATTCAATGAACCTCTACTAAACTTTAACTCAGTTGTCCAAATATGCCTAATGTTATGAGTAGTCTAATGGTTAGCAGTAATTTGACACAATAAATTAGAATAGAAGAGATCTATCTACGACTACGCGTACCTTGAATTCTGTACTTCCCGCCGCGCCGATCACAGTCAGATTAGAACACTAGTCACCAGGCGCGGATCCAGGATTTCTTAGGGGGGAGGCCCAAATTTGAAATTTTGCGAGCCAAATATTGGTACGTAATGGTGACCAGCAGTGACGTAATGCAGGGGCGGGGGTGGGTGCAGGGAGGGGCGAGTTTCCCTCTTCCTCCTCCGCGAAACGCGGAATCTTTGGCGTTTCATTTAATTAATAGAAAAAGAAGACGATTCGTTGTACCGTTCTCGACTTTTTGTCCTTGTCTGAATTAAGTTTTCCCCTTCTCGCGCGAAGCGCAGAAGCTTTTACGTTTCATTAAATCATTAAAGAAAGAAGGCGATTCAATGTACCGTTCTCGACTCTTAATCCTTGTACTAATTTAGTCCCCCCCCCCCCCCCCCCCCCCTCCCGCTCGAAGCGCGGAAGCTTTTACGATTCATTAAATCATTAGAGAAAGAAGACGATTCGTTGTACCGTTTTCGACTGTTAATCCTTGTCTGGATTTAGGTCCCCCCCCCCTCCTGCGCGAAGCGCGGAAGTTTTTACATTTCATGATATCATTAGAGAAAGAAGACGACTCGTTGTACCGCTCTCGACTTTTAATCCTTGTCTAATTAATTCAACCACCCCACCTCTTGCGCGAAACGCGGAAGCTTTGACCTTTTCATTACATTATTAGAGAAAGAAGACGATTCGTTGTACCGTTCTCGACTTTTTGTCCTTGTCTGAATTCAGTCCCCACCGCCCCTCCTGCGCGAAGCGCAGAAGCTTTACGTTTCAATAAATCATTAAACAAAGAAGGCGGTTCGTTGTACCGTTTTCGACTCTTAATCCTTGTACTAATTTAGTCCCCCCCCCCCCCCCCCCCCTCCCGCTCGAAGCGCGGAAGCTTTTACGATTCATTAAATCATTAGAGAAACAAGACGATTCGTTGTACAGTTCTCGACTCTTAATCCCAGTCTGGATTTAGGTTCCCCCCCCCCCTCCCGCGCAAAGCGTGGAAGCATTTAAGTTTCATTAACTCATTACAGTAAGAAGACGATTCGTTGTATAGTTCTCGAAAATAATACTCGTCTGAAGTTAGTTTCCCCCCCCCCCCTCCCGCGCGAAGCGCGGAATCTTATACGTTTTATTAACTCATTAGAGAAAGAAGACGATTCGTTGTACCGTTCTCGAAAATAATCCACGTCTGAATTTAGTTTACCCCCCTCCCGCGCGAAGCCTTGTCTGAATTTCTTGTTTGAATTTCAAAGATATTCTTTGTCCACCCCTTTTTCTTCCTATGTCCTCTTTCTTTTCTCTCCTCTTTTTTTTTGTTTTTTTGCCGGTGATTTTTGGGGGACCGCCCCCACCGCCCCCCCCCCCCTGGCTACGCGCCTGCGGTCAGATTTACACATTTTGATACCTTGTCCGACCCTGGAAGCTCAGGGTTTAAGGCAATAAATTACGGTCAGAAAAGCATTCAGGGGCCCGCATTAGGGCCCCTGGTGGGGTCGAGTCGGTGGAGCCCCCGGAAGCTCAGGGGTTTTAGGCGTTTAATTAAGGTCAGATGAGCATTTTTTTTATACCTTATTATTTTGTGACACTGGCAGGACACATTTTGCGTGGGGTCCAGGGGGCGGAGCCCCCCAAAATTAGGGGTTTTAGGCATTACATTACTGTCAAATGAGCATCTACGGGCCCGCCTTAGGGCCCTAGTTGCAAACCATCCAGAGACTCCTAATAAATTGCGTTACTAATTAATTAATTATATCATTACAAATCTTTATTCTCAGTTTTCTTATGTATAACTGATTTTCTTATAAAATTGAAGATATGGCATATATATTCAATACTGAATGAACGCCATTCAACTATTACCAACAAAAACAACTTAGGGCCCTAGGTGGAATCCAGGGGGCACAGACCCCGGAAGCTTAGGAGTTTTAGGCATTTGATCACGGTCAGATGAACATATTTTGATGCCTCATTATTTGTTGACACTGGCAGTTAACTATTCTTTCTTTCTTGCTCTCTTTCTTTTTCTTAAATATACTTTTTTTTAAAGAAAGGGGTGGGGGGGGGGGGAGCTCGTGGCTACCGATGCATAAAAAAGTATAATGTACTAAAAAAGTGAGGAGAAATCTCGGAAATTATGTCATTTCAGCATTATTTGTAATCTACCGTTACTGAATTAGAAATAAACCACGTTGGAATTTGATTCCCCCAAGCCCCCCCCCCCCCCCCCTATTAAGAAAGCCAGTATCTCCTTTTTACCTTTTTTCTTTCCCTTTACTTCCTTCTCTCTTATTTTTTTTTATTAGGGGGGGGGGGGGCAACAGCCTGGGAGGCAAGGCCCTTTCGGCCCCCGATCTCCTTCTGCCCCCCTTTTCTTTTCTTCCTCCTCTTCTTTCTTTCCCTTCTTTTCCTTTCTTCTCTTTTTTTTTTTTTTTTTTGCGGGGGGGGGGGGGGGGGGGCAAGGCCCGCTCGGCCCCCCCCACTGGATCCGCGCCTGCTAGTCACGGCGTGGTATTTTTTCGCCCACAAGTATCTACCTGATGCCATGTAGAATTACGAAACCGGTATCGAGGCCGCATTGATTGGTGTGTATGCATTGGTAATTTACAAGTGCTGATTGATATTGAAGTGACAAAGTTGCATGCTTTAACTCTCAATTGCAATTAATACCCCATCAAAAAGATCATTTGAAGTGGATCACAGTTTAGTTTCATCTTAAGTAAGACGTTTGGAGCTCGTACATAGATACATACAAAAGTTTTTTCCTGGTTATTTATTGCATATATCAATATAACAACATGATCTGACAGATATTATATATTTATCAATAACTGACTAAGAAAATATAAATCACAAAATAGATGTGCATTGTCACATTTGCTTGACAGATCATGATGATTTTTTTTTTATGTGGAAACATGCAAATTAATCATGAATATGCATAAGTTGAATTGAACTGGTTTTTCAACTGGTAAATCAACTGGTATTTTACTGGTTTCCAACTGGTAATATCAACTGGTCTCAGTTATCAACTGTTTTTTAAACTGGTACCCAGTTGACCTAAGCTATAAACGGTATTGATGCTGCATGACAGTCACTATCTTGACACTTGTCAGATTTGTTAAACTAAGGTAGTTTCAGAAAAAATGCTTATTGTATTAAGACTATAATTGTCATGATATTTGGGGTAAATTTTGGGTAAATCATGATATTTAGGTTAGCTTGGACACTAAACTTTTTGTTAAATTTACTTCGTTTACAGTCTGTGCATATTAGGAACGTAAATTGTATTTAGTCATAATCCATAGACATCACTGGCGTACTGGTGGGGGGGGGGGGGCCTTGGGGGGCGCCAGCCCCCCCCCCCCCCCAAATAAAATTGAACCATAACTTATTTTCACAAGTGATGTATAAATGTTCGTGATATCACATGATTTTTTACAAAATTCTAGTTTCTCCAAGAACATAACAATAATAAAAACCTGCATCAAATCTCATATAAAATTCCATTCAAAGAAAAGGAAATTTAACAGGAATTAAATTTCCTAAACATTGCGCATGCCACCTATATTATTTTATCAACAGAGGTTTTTATAATAGCGATAGGTGCAAATCGGGGACATATTGTGAGAGAATGGGAAAGCGTGTGTGTTTTGTTGAGAAGACATGAGCCCCTGAACGCTGGTGTACTGATGGGGGGGGGGGGGTATTTATTGTTCGATACCAGTGATTTACAAATGTTGCTGAAATGACATGATTTTCTGGTATTTTTTTCTCTATTTTTTTGTAAGTCATACGTTTTTGTGCGTTGGTATGAAAATTAGAAATTCCCAATTTACAGTCGGGCGAAAAATATGCTGATTTAGAAGCCTTTGTGTCATGGTCTGCAAAACGGCTTGGCTAGGGGACTCTAGCCCCCTCACTTTTTGAAAAGGTATGTTACAGAGAAAAAGAAAGAAAGAGAGAGAGAGAGAAAAAAAGTGACCTGCCAATGTCACAAATGAGGTATCAAAATATGCTCATCTGACCGTAGTTAAATGCCTAAAACCCCAGAGCTTACGGGGGCTCCGCCCCGGGACCCCGTCAAGGGCGCTGAGGCGGTCCCTGGATGCTCATCTGACCGTAATTAAATACCTAAAACCACTGAGCTTCCGGGGGCTCTGCACCCTGATCCCCCCCAACCAAGGGCCCTAAGGCGGGCCTGGATGCTCATCTAACCGTAATTAAATACCTAAAACCCCTGAGCTTCTGGGGGCTCTGCTCCCTGGACTCTCCGCCAATTATTGACCTGCCAGTGTCACAAATAAGGTATCTAAATATCTTTCTCTAATAATTTAAGTGTCAAAGCTTCCGCGGTTCGCGCGGGAGGAGGGAAATTGAAAAATAACTTAGTTCCTGGCCCCGGGTTTATAGGGTTAAATTTGTAGACATTTAGACATTGGCATTTTTATATTTGTCGGTAATTGGTGGCTCGTCTTGTCGGTAATCGGTGGCCTCTACACCCCCCCCCCCCCCTCCCCACTCAAAAAGATCTAGCGACGCCCCTGATATCGACACAGTTTATACACTCGAGATATGTTATGCAAGTACTACTGGTGAAGTACCGAACCACCGTCTTTGAGCATTGTGCGGCATCAAAGCATAATTTATACGTCTCACGACGTGACAGATCACTTTTCTCTAACTTCTAACCAATCAGAAGGCCTTTTTTGCCAGGTAGTGCCGGTGGACATTAATGCGCCAAATATGGTTCTCAAATTGTAAAAGATCCCTACTCTTGGAAGGGGTAGGAGAAAGCAATTTTACGTCATATTACTCAAGAAAGTGCCTGAAAATGCGTCTAAGTTGGTTCTAAAATTGCAAATGCTTCTTACTCGGAACCCCCTCCCAGTTCAACCCCCTGTTTGGTCGCTCCGCTCCCTCGCCGTTAAAGCCTCGTTCTGTTGCTTCATCGTTTTACATATATTTCACCCCCATGCCACTGATGCCCATAGCCCTTGAGCTTCGGGGGCTCCGCCTCTTGACCGCCGCCGGGGCTTTGCCCCTAGACCCCACTTTGAGAAACGTTCGGCGGGGCCTGCATGTTAGAGTGGGGGTGATTCAGATTTTTTTTTGTCAGCCCCCCCCAAACGTTTTTGCTCATTACGCCACTGATAGACATATTACATAAAGATATATAAATTATACTTTAAAAGTGTTATAAACTTTACATATCATATAATTCATGCTTACAAATTGTTCAAATTACTTCAGACAAACTTGCGTGTACCAAACACAGTAGATGTTTTTCAATTACAGATCGATCAATCGATCTTATTTACTGGGTGTAAGCCACAAATATGTTCAAACTATCGAAATTTCTCCCAGGAAGCATTGTATTTATTTAAAAAAATTATTGTCCTGTGGCGGACTAATGAATATTAATAAGTCAGAATGAATCAGGAGAGCTTGGGAATTTGTTTCTAGTTCATCGTGACTGTGCCATGGACCAGCGATGGCCTGGTGGTAGAGTCGCTGCCCGGCAAGCAGTAGATGGCAAGTTCAAATCCCGCTCGTTTCCAAAAAAAAATCTGACTTGTTTTTCAATTACAGATCGATCAATCGATCTTATTTATTGGCTGTTAGCCACACATATGTTCAAACTATTGAAATTTCTCACAGGAAGGATTGCATTTATAAAATAGTTATTGTCCTGTGGCGGACTAATGAATATTAATAAGTCAGAAGGAATCAGGAGAGCTTGGGTATTTGTTTCTAGTTCATCGTGACTGTGCCATGGACCAGTGATGGCCTGGTGGTAGAGTCCGCTGCCCGGCAAGCAGTAGATGGCAAGTTCAAATCCCGCTCGTGCCAAAAAAAAATCTGACTTGTTTTTTCAATTACAGATCGATCAATCGATCTTATTTATTGGGTGTTAGCCACACATTTGATTTGATTTGATTTGATTTGATTTATTGGTTTCTGCATCTTTTTTCTTTTTTTCATCATACATTTTCATGAACATAATATGGCTTGATACAATATTTCAAGTGTATATAATTTTATACAGATAATAAACGATATTAAACACATATATTGAATTTAAACAAATATATTGAATGGATAATTAACATACATTAGATGCAGGAGGGCTACAGTAATAAGCAAAGTAGCTTGACGTGCCGGCAGCCCTCAACTTAGATACAACTATACAAATAAAAATAAAAAAGAGTGACTTGCAGAGAAGAAAAGGAAAGGGGAGAGAAGGAGGAGGAGGAGGAGCGTTGGTAATAATACAATAAATCTCATACAGCTGCTGATTGAATGCAGGTTCATTCATGAAT
>JAVYIG010016213.1:0-32236 GCA_035222895.1 Strongylocentrotus droebachiensis | reverse complement strand
GAAGCATTTTTTTTAGTTTTTCATCACATTTGCAAATATCTTTCTTAAAAAGCATGCTATGGTCTTCTAAGTTGTTTTTATTATGTCCTGCTCAAGCTCTTCTGACCTGTTCGCGAAATCGGTTTATCTCTGTCATCTGTATTGAATGCGCAATGTTGAAAACGATTAAATCGCGTATATACTGTCATATTTCGCAATAAGAGAGCAATTTGAAGCATGTTTTACATTTGCAAATATCTTTTGTTCGTTTTGAATGACATGTGCAAATATCTTTCTTAAAAAGCATGCTATGGTATTCTAAGTGGTTTCATTATGTTCTGCTCAAGCTCTTCTACCTGTTGGCGACATCGGTTTATCTCTTTCAATTTTATTGATTGCGCAGTGTTGAAAACGATTAAATCGCGTATATACTGTCATATTGCGCAATGAAAGAATCATTTGAAGCATTTTTTTAGTTTTTCATCACATTTGCGAATATCTTTCTTAAAAAGCATGCTATGGTCTTCTAAGTGGTTTTATTATGTTCTGCTCAAGCTCTTCTACCTGTTCGCGACATCGGTTTATCTCTTTCATCTTTATTGATTGCGCAATGTTGAAAACGATTAAATCGCGTATATACGTATATATGCTTTCTTAAAAAGCATGCTATGGTATTCCATAGCATGCTTTTTAAGAAAGATATTTGCACTAGTCATTCAAAACGAACAAAAGATATTTGCAAATGTAAAACATGCTTCAAATTGCTCTCTTATTGCGAAATATGACAGTATATACGCGATTTAATCGTTTTCAACATTGCGCAATCAATAAGATGAAAGAGATAAACCGATGTCGCGAACAGGTAGAAGAGCTTGAGCAGGACATAATGAAACCACTTAGAAGACCATAGCATGTTTTTAAAAAAAAAAGATATTTGCAAATGTGATGAAAAACTAAAAAATGCTTCAAATGACTCTTTCATTGCGCAATATAACAATATATACGCGATTTAATCGTTTTCAACATTGCGCATTCAATAAAGATGAAAGAGATAAACCGATGTCGCGAACAGGTAGAAGAGCTTGAGCAGGACATAATGAAATCACTTAGAAGACATAGCATGTTTTTAAAAAAAAAAGATATTTGCAAATGTGATGAAAAACTAAAAAAATGCTTCAAATGACTCTTTCATTGCGCAATATGGCAATATATACAGATTTGATCGTTTTCAACATTGCGCAATCAATAAAGATGAAAGAGATAAACCGATGTCGCCAACAGGTAGAAGAGCTTGAGCAGAACATAATGAAACCACTTAGAATACCATAGCATGCTTTTTAAGAAAGATATTTGCACATGTCATTCAAAACGAACAAAAGATATTTGCAAATGTAAAACATGCTTCAAATTGCTCTCTTATTGCGAAATATGACAGTATATACGCGATTTAATCGTTTTCAACATTGCGCAATCAATAAAGATGAAAGAGATAAACCGATGTCGCGAACAGGTAGAAGAGCTTGAGCAGAACATAATGAAACCACTTAGGAGACCATAGCATTCTTTTAAGAAAGATATTTGCAAATGTGATGAAAAACTAAAAAAATGCTTCAAATGACTCTTTCATTGCGCAATATGACAATATATACGCGATTTGATCGTTTTCAACATTGCGCAATAAATAAAGATGAAAGAGATAAACCGATGTCGCCAACAGGTAGAAGAGCTTGAGCAGAACATAATGAAACCACTGTCATATTGCGCAATGAAAGAATCATTTGTAGCATTTTTTAGTTTTTTATCACATTTGCGAATATCTTTCTTAAAAAGAATGCTATGGTCTCCTAAGTGGTTTCATTATGTTCTGCTCAAGCTCTTCTACCTGTTCGCGACATCGGTTTATCTCTTTCATCTTTATTGATTGCGCAATGTTGAAAACGATTAAATCGCGTATATACTGCCATATTGCGCAATGAAAGAGTCATTTGAAGCATTTTTTTAGTTTTTTCATCACATTTGCGAATATCTTTCTTAAAAAGCATGCTATGGTCTTCTAAGTGGTTTCATTATGTTCTGCTCAAGCTCTTCTACCTGTTCGCGACATCGGTTTATTCTTTCATCTTTATTGATTGCGCAATGTTGAAAACGATTAAATCGCGTATATACTGTCATATTTCGCAATAAGAGAGCAATTTGAAGCATGTTTTACATTTGCAAATATCTTTTGTTCGTTTTGAATGACATGTGCAAATATCTTTCTTAAAAAGCATGCTATGGTATTCTAAGTGGTTTCATTATGTTCTGCTCATGCTCTTCTACCTGTTGGCGACATCGGTTTATCTCTTTCATCTTTATTGATTGCGCAATGTTGAAAACGATTAAATCGCGTATATACTGCCATATTGCGCAATGAAAGAGTCATTTGAAGCATTTTTTTAGTTTTTCATCACATTTGCAAATATCTTTTTTTTTTAAAACATGCTATGGTCTTCTAAGTGATTTTATTATGTTCTGCTCAAGCTCTTCTACCTGTTCGCGACATCGGTTTATTCTCTTCATCTTTATTGATTGCGCAATGTTGAAAACGATTAAATCGCGTATATACTGTCATATTTCGCAATAAGAGAGCAATTTGAAGCATGTTTTACATTTGCAAATATCTTTTGTTCGTTTTGAATGACATGTGCAAATATCTTTCTTGAAAAGAATGCTATGGTCTCCTAAGTGGTTTCATTATGTTCTGCTCAAGCTCTTCTACCTGTTCGCGACATCGGTTATATCTTTCATCTTTATTGATTGCGCAATGTTGAAAACGATTAAATCGCGTATAAACTGCCATATTTCGCAATGAAAGAGTCATTTGAAGCTTTTTTTTAGTTTTTCATCACATTTGCGAATATCTTTCTTAAAAAGAATGCTATGGTCTCCTAAGTGGTTTCATTATGTCTGATCAAGCTCTTCTACCTGTTCGCGACATCGGTTTATCTCTGTCATCTGTATTGAATGCGCAATGTTGAAAACTATTAAATCGCGTATATACTGTCATATTTCGCAATAAGAGAGCAATTTGAAGCATGTTTTACATTTGCAAATATCTTTTGTTCGTTTTGAAATACATGTGCAAATATCTTTCTTAAAAAGCATGCTATGGTCTTCTAAGTGGTTTCATTATGTTCTGCTCAAGCTCTTCTACCTGTTGGCGACATCGGTTTGATCTCTTTCATCTTTATTGATTGCGCAATGTTGAAAAACGATCAAATCGCGTATATACGTATATAGCTTTCTTAAAAAGCATGCTATGTATTCCATAGCATGCTTTTTAAGAAAGATATTTGCAAATGTGATGAAAAACTAAAAAAATGCTTCAAATGACTCTTTCATTGCGCAATATAACAATATATACGCGATTTAATCGTTTTCAACATTGCGCATTCAATAAAGATGAAAGAGATAAACCGATGTCGCGAACAGGTAGAAGAGCTTGAGCAGGACATAATGAAATCACTTAGAAGACCATAGCATGTTTTTAAAAAAAAAGATATTTGCAAATGTGATGAAAAACTAAAAAAATGCTTCAAATGACTCTTTCATTGCGCAATATGGCAATATATACAGGATTTGATCGTTTTCAACATTGCGCAATCAATAAAGATGAAAGAGATAAACCGATGTCGCCAACAGGTAGAAGAGCTTGAGCAGAACATAATGAAACCACTGTCATATTGCGCAATGAAAGAATCATTGTAGCATTTTTTAGTTTTTATCACATTGCGAATATCTTTCTTAAAAGAATGCTATGGTCTCCTAAGTGGTTTCATTATGTTCTGCTCAAGCTCTTCTACCTGTTCGCGACATCGGTTTATCTCTTTAATCTTTATTGATTGCGCAATGTTGAAAAACGATTAAATCGCGTATATACTGCCATATTGCGCAATGAAAGAGTCATTTGAAGCATTTTTTTAGTTTTTCATCACATTTGCAAATATTTTTTTTTTTTAAACATGATATGGTCTTCTAAGTGATTTCATTATGTCCTGCTCAAGCTCTTCTACCTGTTCGCGACATCGGTTTATCTCTTTCATCTTTATTGATTGCGCAATGTTGAAAAACGATTAAATCGCGTATATACTGTCATATTTCGCAATAAGAGAGCAATTTGAAGCATGTTTTACATTTGCAAATATCTTTTGTTCGTTTGAATGACATGTGCAAATATCTTTCTTAAAAAGCATGCTATGGTATTCTAAGTGGTTTCATTATGTTCTGCTCATGCTCTTCTACCTGTTGGCGACATCGGTTTATCTCTTTCATCTTTATTGATTGCGCAATGTTGAAAACGATTAAATCGCGTATATACTGCCATATTGCGCAATGAAAGAGTCATTTGAAGCATTTTTTTAGTTTTTCATCACATTTGCAAATATCTTTTTTTTTAAAACATGCTATGGTCTTCTAAGTGATTTTATTATGTTCTGCTCAAGCTCTTCTACCTGTTCGCGACATCGGTTTATCTCTTTCATCTTTATTGATTGCGCAATGTTGAAAACGATTAAATCGCGTATATACTGTCATATTTCGCAATAAGAGAGCAATTTGAAGCATGTTTTACATTTGCAAATATCTTTTGTTCGTTTTGAATGACATGTGCAAATATCTTTCTTGAAAAGAATGCTATGGTCTCCTAAGTGGTTTCATTATGTTCTGCTCAAGCTCTTCTACCTGTTGGCGACATCGTTTATCTCTTTCATCTTTATTGATTGCGCAATGTTGAAAACGATTAAATCGCGTATATACTGTCATATTGCGCAATGAAAGAATCATTTGAAGCATTTTTTTAGTTTTTCATCATATTTGCGAATATCTTTCTTAAAAAGCATGCTATGGTCTTCTAAGTGGTTTCATTATGTTCTGCTCAAGCTCTTCTACCTGTTCGCGACATCGGTTTATCTCTTTCATCTTTATTGATTGCGCAATGTTGAAAACGATTAAATCGCGTATATACTATCATATTTCGCAATAAGAGAGCAATTTGAAGCATGTTTTACATTTGCAAATATCTTTTGTTCGTTTTGAATGACATGTGCAAATATCTTTCTTAAAAAGCATGCTATGGTATTCTAAGTGGTTTCATTATGTTCTGCTCAAGCTCTTCTACCTGTTGGCGACATCGGTTTATCTCTTTCATCTTTATTGATTGCGCAATGTTGAAAACGATTAAACCGCGTATATACTGTCATATTGCGCAATGAAAGAATCATTTGTAGCATTTTTTTTAGTTTGTTATCACATTTGCGAATATCTTTCTTAAAAAGAATGCTATGGTCTCCTAAGTGGTTTCATTATGTTCTGCTCAAGCTCTTCTACCTGTTCGCGACATCCGTTTATCTCTTTCATCTTTATTGATTGCGCAATGTTGAAAACGATTAAATCGCGTATATACTGTCATATTGCGCAATGAAAGAATCATTTGTAGCATTTTTTTAGTTTTTTATCACATTTGCGAATATCTTTCTTAAAAAGAATGCTATGGTCTTCTAAGTGGTTTCATTATGTTCTGCTCAAGCTCTTCTACCTGTTCGCGACATCGGTTTATCTCTTTCATCTTTATTGATTGCGCAATGTTGAAAACGATTAAATCGCGTATATATTGTTATATTGCGCAATGAAAGAGTCATTTGAAGCATTTTTTTAGTTTTCATCACATTTGCAAATATCTTTCTTAAAAAGCATGCTATGGTCTTCTAAGTGGTTTCATTATGTTCTGCTCAGGCTCTTCTACCTGTTGCGACATCGGTTTATCTCTTTCATCTTTATTGATTGCGCAATGTTGAAAACGATTAAACCGCGTATATACTGTCATATTGCGCAATGAAAGAATCATTTGTAGCATTTTTTTTAGTTTGTTATCACATTTGCGAATATCTTTCTAAAAAGAATGCTATGGTCTCCTAAGTGGTTTCATTATGTTCTGCTCAAGCTCTTCTACCTGTTCGCGACATCCGTTTATCTCTTTCATCTTTATTGATTGCGCAATGTTGAAAACGATTAAATCGCGTATATACTGTCATATTGCGCAATGAAAGAATCATTTGTAGCATTTTTTTAGTTTTTTATCACATTTGCGAATATCTTTCTTAAAAAGAATGCTATGGTCTTCTAAGTGGTTTCATTATGTTCTGCTCAAGCTCTTCTACCTGTTCGCGACATCGGTTTATCTCTTTCATCTTTATTGATTGCGCAATGTTGAAAACGATTAAATCGCGTATATATTGTTATATTGCGCAATGAAAGAGTCATTTGAAGCATTTTTTTAGTTTTTCATCACATTTGCAAATATCTTTCTTAAAAAGCATGCTATGGTCTTCTAAGTGGTTTCATTATGTTCTGCTCAAGCTCTTCTACCTGTTCGCGACATCGGTTTATCTCTTTCATCTTTATTGAATGCGCAATGTTGAAAACGATCAAATCGCGTATATACTGTCATATTTTGCAATAAGAGAGCCTTTTGAAGCATGTATTACATTTGCAAATATCTTTTGTTCGTTTTGAATGACATGTGCAAATATCTTTCTTGAAAAGAATGCTATGGTCTCCTAAGTGGTTTCATTATGTTCTGCTCAAGCTCTTCTACCTGTTCGCGACATCGGTTTATCTCTTTCATCTTTATTGATTGCGCAATGTTGAAAACGATTAAATCGCGTATATACTGCCATATTGCGCAATGAAAGAGTCATTTGAAGCATTTTTTTAGTTTTTCATCACATTTGCGAATATCTTTCTTAAAAAGCATGCTATGGTCTTCTAAGTGGTTTCATTATGTTCTGCTCAAGCTCTTCTACCTGTTCGCGACATCGGTTTATCTCTTTCATCTTTATTGATTGCGCAATGTTGAAAACGATTAAATCGCGTATATACTGTCATATTGCGCAATGAAAGAATCATTTGAAGCATTTTTTTAGTTTTTCATCACATTTGCGAATATCTTTCTTAAAAAGCATGCTATGGTCTTCTAAGTGGTTTCATTATGTTCTGCTCAAGCTCTTCTACCTGTTCGCGACATCGGTTTATCTCTTTCATCTTTATTGATTGCGCAATGTTGAAAACGATTAAATCGCGTATATACTATCATATCTCGCAATAAGAGAGCAATTTGAAGCATGTTTTACATTTGCAAATATCTTTTGTTCGTTTTGAATGACATGTGCA
Organism: Strongylocentrotus droebachiensis; assembly: GCA_035222895.1. Classification (NCBI taxonomy): domain Eukaryota; kingdom Metazoa; phylum Echinodermata; class Echinoidea; order Camarodonta; family Strongylocentrotidae; genus Strongylocentrotus; species Strongylocentrotus droebachiensis. Next base: position 25,051 of record JAVYIG010016213.1, on the reverse strand, counting down.
AATATCTTTCTTAAAAAGAATGCTATGGTCTCCTAAGTGGTTTCATTATGTTCTGCTCAAGCTCTTCTACCTGTTGGCGACATCGGTTTATCTCTTTCATCTTTATTGATTGCGCAATGTTGAAAACGATTAAATCGCGTATATACTGTCATATTGCGCAATGAAAGAATCATTTGAAGCATTTTTTTAGTTTTTTCATCATATTTGCGAATATCTTTCTTAAAAAGCATGCTATGGTCTTCTAAGTGGTTTCATTATGTTCTGCTCAAGCTCTTCTACCTGTTCGCGACATCGGTTTATCTCTTTCATCTTTATTGATTGCGCAATGTTGAAAACGATTAAATCGCGTATATACTATCATATTTCGCAATAAGAGAGCAATTTGAAGCATGTTTTACATTTGCAAATATCTTTTGTTCGTTTTGAATGACATGTGCAAATATCTTTCTTAAAAAGCATGCTATGGTATTCTAAGTGGTTTCATTATGTTCTGCTCAAGCTCTTCTACCTGTTGGCGACATCGGTTTATCTCTTTCATCTTTATTGATTGCGCAATGTTGAAAACGATTAAACGCGTATATACTGTCATATTGCGCAATGAAAGAATCATTTGTAGCATTTTTTTTAGTTTGTTATCACATTTGCGAATATCTTTCTTAAAAAGAATGCTATGGTCTCCTAAGTGGTTTCATTATGTTCTGCTCAAGCTCTTCTACCTGTTCGCGACATCCGTTTATCTCTTTCATCTTTATTGATTGCGCAATGTTGAAAACGATTAAATCGCGTATATACTGTCATATTGCGCAATGAAAGAATCATTTGTAGCATTTTTTTAGTTTTTTATCACATTTGCGAATATCTTTCTTAAAAAGAATGCTATGGTCTTCTAAGTGGTTTCATTATGTTCTGCTCAAGCTCTTCTACCTGTTCGCGACATCGGTTTATCTCTTTCATCTTTATTGATTGCGCAATGTTGAAAACGATTAAATCGCGTATATATTGTTATATTGCGCAATGAAAGAGTCATTTGAAGCATTTTTTTAGTTTTTCATCACATTTGCAAATATCTTTCTTAAAAAGCATGCTATGGTCTTCTAAGTGGTTTCATTATGTTCTGCTCAAGCTCTTCTACCTGTTGGCGACATCGGTTTATCTCTTTCATCTTTATTGATTGCGCAATGTTGAAAACGATTAAACCGCGTATATACTGTCATATTGCGCAATGAAAGAATCATTTGTAGCATTTTTTTTAGTTTGTTATCACATTTGCGAATATCTTTCTTAAAAAGAATGCTATGGTCTCCTAAGTGGTTTCATTATGTTCTGCTCAAGCTCTTCTACCTGTTCGCGACATCCGTTTATCTCTTTCATCTTTATTGATTGCGCAATGTTGAAAACGATTAAATCGCGTATATACTGTCATATTGCGCAATGAAAGAATCATTTGTAGCATTTTTTTAGTTTTTTATCACATTTGCGAATATCTTTCTTAAAAAGAATGCTATGGTCTTCTAAGTGGTTTCATTATGTTCTGCTCAAGCTCTTCTACCTGTTCGCGACATCGGTTTATCTCTTTCATCTTTATTGATTGCGCAATGTTGAAAACGATTAAATCGCGTATATATTGTTATATTGCGCAATGAAAGAGTCATTTGAAGCATTTTTTTAGTTTTTCATCACATTTGCAAATATCTTTCTTAAAAAGCATGCTATGGTCTTCTAAGTGGTTTCATTATGTTCTGCTCAAGCTCTTCTACCTGTTCGCGACATCGGTTTATCTCTTTCATCTTTATTGAATGCGCAATGTTGAAAACGATCAAATCGCGTATATACTGTCATATTTTGCAATAAGAGAGCCTTTTGAAGCATGTATTACATTTGCAAATATCTTTTGTTCGTTTTGAATGACATGTGCAAATATCTTTCTTGAAAAGAATGCTATGGTCTCCTAAGTGGTTTCATTATGTTCTGCTAAAGCTCTTCTACCTGTTCGCGACATCGGTTTATCTCTTTCATCTTTATTGATTGCGCAATGTTGAAAACGATTAAATCGCGTATATACTGTCATATTTCGCAATAAGAGAGCAATTTGAAGCATGTTTTACATTTGCAAATATCTTTTGTTCGTTTTGAATGACATGTGCAAATAACTTTCTTAAAAAGCATGCTATGGTATTCTAAGTGGTTTCATTATGTTCTGCTCAAGCTCTTCTACCTGTAGGCGACATCGGTTTATCTCTTTCATCTTTATTGATTGTGCAATGTTGAAAACGATTAAATCGCGTATATACTGTCATATTGCGCAATGAAAGAATCATTTGTAGCATTTTTTTAGTTTTTTATCACATTTGCGAATATCTTTCTTAAAAAGAATGCTATGGTCTCCTAAGTGGTTTCATTATGTTCTGCTCAAGATCTTCTACCTGTTCGCGACATCCGTTTGTCTCTTTCATCTTTATTGATTGCGCAATGTTGAAAACGATCAAATCGCGTATATACTGTCATATTTTGCAATAAGAGAGCCTTTTGAAGCATGTATTACATTTGCAAATATCTTTCTTAAAAGGATGCTATGGTTTCCTAAGTGGTTTCATTATGTTCTGCTCAAGCGCAATGAAAGAGTCATTTGAAGCATTTTTTTTAGTTTTTCATCACATTTGCAAATATCTTTCTTAAAAAGCATGCTATGGTCTTCTAAGTTGTTTTTATTATGTCCTGCTCAAGCTCTTCTACCTGTTCGCGAAATCGGTTTATCTCTGTCATCTGTATTGAATGCGCAATGTTGAAAACGATTAAATCGCGTATATACTGTCATATTTCGCAATAAGAGAGCAATTTGAAGCATGTTTTACATTTGCAAATATCTTTTGTTCGTTTTGAATGACATGTGCAAATATCTTTCTTAAAAAGCATGCTATGGTATTCTAAGTGGTTTCATTATGTTCTGCTCAAGCTCTTCTACCTGTTGGCGACATCGGTTTATCTCTTTCAATTTTATTGATTGCGCAGTGTTGAAAACGATTAAATCGCGTATATACTGTCATATTGCGCAATGAAAGAATCATTTGAAGCATTTTTTTAGTTTTTCATCACATTTGCGAATATCTTTCTTAAAAAGCATGCTATGGTCTTCTAAGTGGTTTTATTATGTTCTGCTCAAGCTCTTCTACCTGTTCGCGACATCGGTTTATCTCTTTCATCTTTATTGATTGCGCAATGTTGAAAACGATTAAATCGCGTATATACGTATATATGCTTTCTTAAAAAGCATGCTATGGTATTCCATAGCATGCTTTTTAAGAAAGATATTTGCACTAGTCATTCAAAACGAACAAAAGATATTTGCAAATGTAAAACATGCTTCAAATTGCTCTCTTATTGCGAAATATGACAGTATATACGCGATTTAATCGTTTTCAACATTGCGCAATCAATAAAGATGAAAGAGATAAACCGATGTCGCGAACAGGTAGAAGAGCTTGAGCAGGACATAATGAAACCACTTAGAAGACCATAGCATGTTTTTAAAAAAAAAAGATATTTGCAAATGTGATGAAAAACTAAAAAAATGCTTCAAATGACTCTTTCATTGCGCAATATAACAATATATACGCGATTTAATCGTTTTCAACATTGCGCATTCAATAAAGATGAAAGAGATAAACCGATGTCGCGAACAGGTAGAAGAGCTTGAGCAGGACATAATGAAATCACTTAGAAGACCATAGCATGTTTTTAAAAAAAAAAGATATTTGCAAATGTGATGAAAAACTAAAAAAATGCTTCAAATGACTCTTTCATTGCGCAATATGGCAATATATACAGGATTTGATCGTTTTCAACATTGCGCAATCAATAAAGATGAAAGAGATAAACCGATGTCGCCAACAGGTAGAAGAGCTTGAGCAGAACATAATGAAACCACTTAGAATACCATAGCATGCTTTTTAAGAAAGATATTTGCACATGTCATTCAAAACGAACAAAAGATATTTGCAAATGTAAAACATGCTTCAAATTGCTCTCTTATTGCGAAATATGACAGTATATACGCGATTTAATCGTTTTCAACATTGCGCAATCAATAAAGATGAAAGAGATAAACCGATGTCGCGAACAGGTAGAAGAGCTTGAGCAGAACATAATGAAACCACTTAGGAGACCATAGCATTCTTTTTAAGAAAGATATTTGCAAATGTGATGAAAAACTAAAAAAATGCTTCAAATGACTCTTTCATTGCGCAATATGACAATATATACGCGATTTGATCGTTTTCAACATTGCGCAATAAATAAAGATGAAAGAGATAAACCGATGTCGCCAACAGGTAGAAGAGCTTGAGCAGAACATAATGAAACCACTGTCATATTGCGCAATGAAAGAATCATTTGTAGCATTTTTTAGTTTTTTATCACATTTGCGAATATCTTTCTTAAAAAGAATGCTATGGTCTCCTAAGTGGTTTCATTATGTTCTGCTCAAGCTCTTCTACCTGTTCGCGACATCGGTTTATCTCTTTCATCTTTATTGATTGCGCAATGTTGAAAACGATTAAATCGCGTATATACTGCCATATTGCGCAATGAAAGAGTCATTTGAAGCATTTTTTTAGTTTTTCATCACATTTGCGAATATCTTTCTTAAAAAGCATGCTATGGTCTTCTAAGTGGTTTCATTATGTTCTGCTCAAGCTCTTCTACCTGTTCGCGACATCGGTTTATCTCTTTCATCTTTATTGATTGCGCAATGTTGAAAACGATTAAATCGCGTATATACTGTCATATTTCGCAATAAGAGAGCAATTTGAAGCATGTTTTACATTTGCAAATATCTTTTGTTCGTTTTGAATGACATGTGCAAATATCTTTCTTAAAAAGCATGCTATGGTATTCTAAGTGGTTTCATTATGTTCTGCTCATGCTCTTCTACCTGTTGGCGACATCGGTTTATCTCTTTCATCTTTATTGATTGCGCAATGTTGAAAACGATTAAATCGCGTATATACTGCCATATTGCGCAATGAAAGAGTCATTTGAAGCATTTTTTTAGTTTTTCATCACATTTGCAAATATCTTTTTTTTTTAAAACATGCTATGGTCTTCTAAGTGATTTTATTATGTTCTGCTCAAGCTCTTCTACCTGTTCGCGACATCGGTTTATCTCTTTCATCTTTATTGATTGCGCAATGTTGAAAACGATTAAATCGCGTATATACTGTCATATTTCGCAATAAGAGAGCAATTTGAAGCATGTTTTACATTTGCAAATATCTTTTGTTCGTTTTGAATGACATGTGCAAATATCTTTCTTGAAAAGAATGCTATGGTCTCCTAAGTGGTTTCATTATGTTCTGCTCAAGCTCTTCTACCTGTTCGCGACATCGGTTTATCTCTTTCATCTTTATTGATTGCGCAATGTTGAAAACGATTAAATCGCGTATAAACTGCCATATTTCGCAATGAAAGAGTCATTTGAAGCTTTTTTTTAGTTTTTCATCACATTTGCGAATATCTTTCTTAAAAAGAATGCTATGGTCTCCTAAGTGGTTTCATTATGTTCTGATCAAGCTCTTCTACCTGTTCGCGACATCGGTTTATCTCTTTCATCTTTATTGATTGCGCAATGTTGAAAACGATTAAATCGCGTATATACTGTCATATTTCGCAATAAGAGAGCAATTTGAAGCATGTTTTACATTTGCAAATATCTTTTGTTCGTTTTGAATGACATGTGCAAATATCTTTCTTAAAAAGCATGCTATGGTATTCTAAGTGGTTTCATTATGTTCTGCTCAAGCTCTTCTACCTGTAGGCGACATCGGTTTATCTCTTTCATCTTTATTGATTGTGCAATGTTGAAAACGATTAAATCGCGTATATACTGTCATATTGCGCAATGAAAGAATCATTTGTAGCATTTTTTTAGTTTTTTATCACATTTGCGAATATCTTTCTTAAAAAGAATGCTATGGTCTCCTAAGTGGTTTCATTATGTTCTGCTCAAGATCTTCTACCTGTTCGCGACATCCGTTTGTCTCTTTCATCTTTATTGATTGCGCAATGTTGAAAACGATCAAATCGCGTATATACTGTCATATTTTGCAATAAGAGAGCCTTTTGAAGCATGTATTACATTTGCAAATATCTTTTGTTCGTTTTGAAATACATGTGCAAATATCTTTCTTAAAAGGATGCTATGGTTTCCTAAGTGGTTTCATTATGTTCTGCTCAAGCTCTTCTACCTGTTGGCGACATCGGTTTATCTCTTATATCTTTATTGATTGCGCAATGTTGAAAACGATCAAATCGCGTATATATAGTCATATTGCGCAATGAAAGAGTCATTTGAAGCATTTTTTTAGTTTTTCATCACATTTGCAAATATCTTTCTTAAAAAGCATGCTATGGTCTTCTAAGTTGTTTTTATTATGTCCTGCTCAAGCTCTTCTACCTGTTCGCGAAATCGGTTTATCTCTGTCATCTGTATTGAATGCGCAATGTTGAAAACGATTAAATCGCGTATATACTGTCATATTTCGCAATAAGAGAGCAATTTGAAGCATGTTTTACATTTGCAAATATCTTTTGTTCGTTTTGAATGACATGTGCAAATATCTTTCTTAAAAAGCATGCTATGGTATTCTAAGTGGTTTCATTATGTTCTGCTCAAGCTCTTCTACCTGTAGGCGACATCGGTTTATCTCTTTCATCTTTATTGATTGTGCAATGTTGAAAACGATTAAATCGCGTATATACTGTCATATTGCGCAATTGAAGAATCATTTGTAGCATTTTTTTAGTTTTTTATCACATTTGCGAATATCTTTCTTAAAAAGAATGCTATGGTCTCCTAAGTGGTTTCATTATGTTCTGCTCAAGATCTTCTACCTGTTCGCTACATCCGTTTGTCTCTTTCATCTTTATTGATTGCGCAATGTTGAAAACGATCAAATCGCGTATATACTGTCATATTTTGCAATAAGAGAGCCTTTTGAAGCATGTATTACATTTGCAAATATCTTTTGTTCGTTTTGAATGACATGTGCAAATATCTTCCTTGAAAAGAATGCTATGGTTTCCTAAGTGGTTTCATTATGTTCTGCTCAAGCTCTTCTACCTGTTGGCGACATCGGTTTATCTCTTTCATCTTTATTGATTGCGCAATGTTGAAAACGATCAAATCGCGTATATATAGTCATATTGCGCAATGAAAGAGTCATTTGAAGCATTTTTTTTAGTTTTTCATCACATTTGCAAATATCTTTTTTTTTTTAAACATGCTATGGTCTTCTAAGTGATTTCATTATGTCCAGCTCAAGCTCTTCTACCTGTTGGCGACATCGGTTTATCTCTTTCATCTTTATTGAATGCGCAATGTTGAAAACGATTAAATGGCGTATATATTGTTATATTGCGCAATGAAAGAGTCATTTGAAGCATTTTTTTAGTTTTTCATCACATTTGCGAATATCTTTCTTAAAAAGCATGCTATGGTCTTCTAAGTTGTTTTTATTATGTCCTGCTCAAGCTCTTCTACCTGTTCGCGAAATCGGTTTATCTCTGTCATCTGTATTGAATGCGCAATGTTGAAAACTATTAAATCGCGTATATACTGTCATATTTCGCAATAAGAGAGCAATTTGAAGCATGTTTTACATTTGCAAATATCTTTTGTTCGTTTTGAAATACATGTGCAAATATCTTTCTTAAAAAGCATGCTATGGTCTTCTAAGTGGTTTCATTATGTTCTGCTCAAGCTCTTCTACCTGTTGGCGACATCGGTTTATCTCTTTCATCTTTATTGATTGCGCAATGTTGAAAACGATCAAATCGCGTATATACGTATATATGCTTTCTTAAAAAGCATGCTATGGTATTCCATAGCATGCTTTTTAAGAAAGATATTTGCAAATGTGATGAAAAACTAAAAAAATGCTTCAAATGACTCTTTCATTGCGCAATATAACAATATATACGCGATTTAATCGTTTTCAACATTGCGCATTCAATAAAGATGAAAGAGATAAACCGATGTCGCGAACAGGTAGAAGAGCTTGAGCAGGACATAATGAAATCACTTAGAAGACCATAGCATGTTTTTAAAAAAAAAAGATATTTGCAAATGTGATGAAAAACTAAAAAAATGCTTCAAATGACTCTTTCATTGCGCAATATGGCAATATATACAGGATTTGATCGTTTTCAACATTGCGCAATCAATAAAGATGAAAGAGATAAACCGATGTCGCCAACAGGTAGAAGAGCTTGAGCAGAACATAATGAAACCACTGTCATATTGCGCAATGAAAGAATCATTTGTAGCATTTTTTAGTTTTTTATCACATTTGCGAATATCTTTCTTAAAAAGAATGCTATGGTCTCCTAAGTGGTTTCATTATGTTCTGCTCAAGCTCTTCTACCTGTTCGCGACATCGGTTTATCTCTTTAATCTTTATTGATTGCGCAATGTTGAAAACGATTAAATCGCGTATATACTGCCATATTGCGCAATGAAAGAGTCATTTGAAGCATTTTTTTAGTTTTTCATCACATTTGCAAATATTTTTTTTTTTTTAAACATGATATGGTCTTCTAAGTGATTTCATTATGTCCTGCTCAAGCTCTTCTACCTGTTCGCGACATCGGTTTATCTCTTTCATCTTTATTGATTGCGCAATGTTGAAAACGATTAAATCGCGTATATACTGTCATATTTCGCAATAAGAGAGCAATTTGAAGCATGTTTTACATTTGCAAATATCTTTTGTTCGTTTTGAATGACATGTGCAAATATCTTTCTTAAAAAGCATGCTATGGTATTCTAAGTGGTTTCATTATGTTCTGCTCATGCTCTTCTACCTGTTGGCGACATCGGTTTATCTCTTTCATCTTTATTGATTGCGCAATGTTGAAAACGATTAAATCGCGTATATACTGCCATATTGCGCAATGAAAGAGTCATTTGAAGCATTTTTTTAGTTTTTCATCACATTTGCAAATATCTTTTTTTTTTAAAACATGCTATGGTCTTCTAAGTGATTTTATTATGTTCTGCTCAAGCTCTTCTACCTGTTCGCGACATCGGTTTATCTCTTTCATCTTTATTGATTGCGCAATGTTGAAAACGATTAAATCGCGTATATACTGTCATATTTCGCAATAAGAGAGCAATTTGAAGCATGTTTTACATTTGCAAATATCTTTTGTTCGTTTTGAATGACATGTGCAAATATCTTTCTTGAAAAGAATGCTATGGTCTCCTAAGTGGTTTCATTATGTTCTGCTCAAGCTCTTCTACCTGTTCGCGACATCGGTTTATCTCTTTCATCTTTATTGATTGCGCAATGTTGAAAACGATTAAATCGCGTATAAACTGCCATATTTCGCAATGAAAGAGTCATTTGAAGCTTTTTTTTAGTTTTTCATCACATTTGCGAATATCTTTCTTAAAAAGAATGCTATGGTCTCCTAAGTGGTTTCATTATGTTCTGATCAAGCTCTTCTACCTGTTCGCGACATCGGTTTATCTCTTTCATCTTTATTGATTGCGCAATGTTGAAAACGATTAAATCGCGTATATACTGTCATATTTCGCAATAAGAGAGCAATTTGAAGCATGTTTTACATTTGCAAATATCTTTTGTTCGTTTTGAATGACATGTGCAAATATCTTTCTTAAAAAGCATGCTATGGTATTCTAAGTGGTTTCATTATGTTCTGCTCAAGCTCTTCTACCTGTAGGCGACATCGGTTTATCTCTTTCATCTTTATTGATTGTGCAATGTTGAAAACGATTAAATCGCGTATATACTGTCATATTGCGCAATGAAAGAATCATTTGTAGCATTTTTTTAGTTTTTTATCACATTTGCGAATATCTTTCTTAAAAAGAATGCTATGGTCTCCTAAGTGGTTTCATTATGTTCTGCTCAAGATCTTCTACCTGTTCGCGACATCCGTTTGTCTCTTTCATCTTTATTGATTGCGCAATGTTGAAAACGATCAAATCGCGTATATACTGTCATATTTTGCAATAAGAGAGCCTTTTGAAGCATGTATTACATTTGCAAATATCTTTTGTTCGTTTTGAAATACATGTGCAAATATCTTTCTTAAAAGGATGCTATGGTTTCCTAAGTGGTTTCATTATGTTCTGCTCAAGCTCTTCTACCTGTTGGCGACATCGGTTTATCTCTTATATCTTTATTGATTGCGCAATGTTGAAAACGATCAAATCGCGTATATATAGTCATATTGCGCAATGAAAGAGTCATTTGAAGCATTTTTTTAGTTTTTCATCACATTTGCAAATATCTTTCTTAAAAAGCATGCTATGGTCTTCTAAGTTGTTTTTATTATGTCCTGCTCAAGCTCTTCTACCTGTTCGCGAAATCGGTTTATCTCTGTCATCTGTATTGAATGCGCAATGTTGAAAACGATTAAATCGCGTATATACTGTCATATTTCGCAATAAGAGAGCAATTTGAAGCATGTTTTACATTTGCAAATATCTTTTGTTCGTTTTGAATGACATGTGCAAATATCTTTCTTAAAAAGCATGCTATGGTATTCTAAGTGGTTTCATTATGTTCTGCTCAAGCTCTTCTACCTGTAGGCGACATCGGTTTATCTCTTTCATCTTTATTGATTGTGCAATGTTGAAAACGATTAAATCGCGTATATACTGTCATATTGCGCAATTGAAGAATCATTTGTAGCATTTTTTTAGTTTTTTATCACATTTGCGAATATCTTTCTTAAAAAGAATGCTATGGTCTCCTAAGTGGTTTCATTATGTTCTGCTCAAGATCTTCTACCTGTTCGCTACATCCGTTTGTCTCTTTCATCTTTATTGATTGCGCAATGTTGAAAACGATCAAATCGCGTATATACTGTCATATTTTGCAATAAGAGAGCCTTTTGAAGCATGTATTACATTTGCAAATATCTTTTGTTCGTTTTGAATGACATGTGCAAATATCTTCCTTGAAAAGAATGCTATGGTTTCCTAAGTGGTTTCATTATGTTCTGCTCAAGCTCTTCTACCTGTTGGCGACATCGGTTTATCTCTTTCATCTTTATTGATTGCGCAATGTTGAAAACGATCAAATCGCGTATATATAGTCATATTGCGCAATGAAAGAGTCATTTGAAGCATTTTTTTTAGTTTTTCATCACATTTGCAAATATCTTTTTTTTTTTAAACATGCTATGGTCTTCTAAGTGATTTCATTATGTCCAGCTCAAGCTCTTCTACCTGTTGGCGACATCGGTTTATCTCTTTCATCTTTATTGAATGCGCAATGTTGAAAACGATTAAATGGCGTATATATTGTTATATTGCGCAATGAAAGAGTCATTTGAAGCATTTTTTTAGTTTTTCATCACATTTGCGAATATCTTTCTTAAAAAGCATGCTATGGTCTTCTAAGTTGTTTTTATTATGTCCTGCTCAAGCTCTTCTACCTGTTCGCGAAATCGGTTTATCTCTGTCATCTGTATTGAATGCGCAATGTTGAAAACTATTAAATCGCGTATATACTGTCATATTTCGCAATAAGAGAGCAATTTGAAGCATGTTTTACATTTGCAAATATCTTTTGTTCGTTTTGAAATACATGTGCAAATATCTTTCTTAAAAAGCATGCTATGGTCTTCTAAGTGGTTTCATTATGTTCTGCTCAAGCTCTTCTACCTGTTGGCGACATCGGTTTATCTCTTTCATCTTTATTGATTGCGCAATGTTGAAAACGATCAAATCGCGTATATACGTATATATGCTTTCTTAAAAAGCATGCTATGGTATTCCATAGCATGCTTTTTAAGAAAGATATTTGCAAATGTGATGAAAAACTAAAAAAATGCTTCAAATGACTCTTTCATTGCGCAATATAACAATATATACGCGATTTAATCGTTTTCAACATTGCGCATTCAATAAAGATGAAAGAGATAAACCGATGTCGCGAACAGGTAGAAGAGCTTGAGCAGGACATAATGAAATCACTTAGAAGACCATAGCATGTTTTAAAAAAAAAAAGATATTTGCAAATGTGATGAAAAACTAAAAAAATGCTTCAAATGACTCTTTCATTGCGCAATATGGCAATATATACAGGATTTGATCGTTTTCAACATTGCGCAATCAATAAAGATGAAAGAGATAAACCGATGTCGCCAACAGGTAGAAGAGCTTGAGCAGAACATAATGAAACCACTGTCATATTGCGCAATGAAAGAATCATTTGTAGCATTTTTTAGTTTTTTATCACATTTGCGAATATCTTTCTTAAAAAGAATGCTATGGTCTCCTAAGTGGTTTCATTATGTTCTGCTCAAGCTCTTCTACCTGTTCGCGACATCGGTTTATCTCTTTCATCTTTATTGATTGCGCAATGTTGAAAACGATTAAATCGCGTATATACTGCCATATTGCGCAATGAAAGAGTCATTTGAAGCATTTTTTTAGTTTTTCATCACATTTGCAAATATTTTTTTTTTTTTAAACATGATATGGTCTTCTAAGTGATTTCATTATGTCCTGCTCAAGCTCTTCTACCTGTTCGCGACATCGGTTTATCTCCTTCATCTTTATTGAATGCGCAATGATGAAAACGATTAAATCGCGTATATATTGTTATATTGCGCAATGAAAGAGTCATTTGAAGCATTTTTTTAGTTTGCAAATATCTTTCTTTTAAAATCATTATTTATTGCTACCACTTAGGAGACCATAGCATTCTTTTCAAGAAAGATATTTGCAAATGTAAAAAATGCTTCAAATGACTCTTTTATTGCGCAATATGACAGTATATACGCGATAAAATCGAGGTGTTTTCGTTAGTTTTTATCCAAATGGCAACGTCCGTTTATATCAATAAGAGATCTATACCATTATTTTATAGGGGATATTTACACGTTAATTTCATTGGTTAACGTGTCAGATTCTAGGTTTGTGTGAAAATGGCGAAACCATGTTTAGAACTGCCAAATAGTGTATATAGGCGCTTTTTGAGGTCTTTTTCGTTAGTTTTAACGAAAAAACCATCTATGGTGATGAGTGATGGTTCTATGGTAGATGAATGGCGGCTCTATGGTAGATGAATGGCGGCTCTATAGTAGATGAATAGTAGCTGTATGGTAGATGAATGGTAGCCCTATGGTAGATGAGTGATGGTTCTATGGTCGATGAATGGTGGCTCTATTGTAGATGAATGGTGGCTCTATGGTAGATGAATGGTGGCTCTATGGTAGATGAATGGCGGTTCTATGGTAGATGAATGGTGGCTCTATAGTAGATGAATGGTAGCTGTATGGTAGATGAATGGTAGATGAATGGCGTCTCTATGGTAGATGAGTGGTGGATGAATGGTGGCTCTATGGTGGTTGTTAGGTGAGGGTGATGTTAGTTGAGAGTGAGTGAGGAGGATGTTAGGTGAAAGTGAGTGAGGATGATGTTAGATGAGAGTTAGATGAGAGTGAGTGAGGAGGATGTTAGGTGAGAGTGAGTGAGGAGGATGTTAGGTGAGGGTGATGTTAGTTGAGAGTGAGTGAGGAGGATGTTAGGTGAAAGTGAGTGAGGAGGATGTAAGGTGAGAGTGAGTGAGGAGGATGTTAGGTGAGAGGGAGTGAGGATGTTAGGTGAGAGTGAGTGAGGAGGATGTTAGGTGAGAGTGAGTGAGGATGATGTTAGGTGAGAGTGAGTGAAAGCGAGTGAGGAGGATGTTAGGTGAGAGTGAGTGAGGAAGATGTTAGGTGAGGGTGATGTTAGTTGAGAGTGAGTGAGGAGGATGTTAGGTAAGAGTGAGTGCGGGTGATGTTAGGTGAGGGTGATGTTAGTTGAGAGTGAGCGAGGGTGATGTTAGGTGGAGTGAGTGAGGAGGATGTAAGGTTAGGTGAGAGTGAGTGAGGAGGATGTAAGGTTAGGTGAGAGTGAGTGAGGAGGATGTTAGGTGAGGGTGATGTTAGGTGAAAGTGAGTGAGGAGGATGTTAGGTGAGAGTGAGTGAGGAGGATGTTAGGTGAGAGTGAGTGAGGAGGATGTTAGGTGAGGGTGAGTGAGGAGGATGTTAGGTGAGGGTGATGTTAGTTGAGAGTGAGTGAGGAGGATGTTAGGTGAGAGTGAGTGAGGAGGATGTTAGGTGAGGGTGATGTTAGGTGAAAGTGAGTGAGGAGGATGTTAGGTGAGAGTGAGTGAGGAGGATATTAGGTGAGGAGGATATTAGGTGAGGGTGATGTTAGGTGAGGGTGATGTTAGTTGAGAGTGAGTGAGGAGGATGTTAGGTGAAAGTGAGTGAGGAGGATGTAAGGTGAGAGTGAGTGAGGAGGATGTTAGGTGAGAGGGAGTGAGGATGTTTGGTGAGAGTGAGTGAAGAGGATGGTAAGTGAAAGTGAGTGAGGCTGTTAGGTGAGAGTGAGTGAGGAGGATGTTAGGTGAGAGTGAGTGAGGATGATGTTAGGTGAGAGTGAGTGAAAGCGAGTGAGGAGGATGTTAGGTGAGAGTGAGTGAGGAAGATGTTAGGTGAGGGTGATGTTAGTTGAGAGTGAGTGAGGAGGATGTTAGGTAAGAGTGAGTGCGGGTGATGTTAGGTGAGGGTGATGTTAGTTGAGAGTGAGCGAGGGTGATGTTAGGTGGAGTGAGTGAGGAGGATGTAAGGTTAGGTGAGAGTGAGTGAGGAGGATGTTAGGTGAGGGTGATGTTAGGTGAGAGTGAGTGAGGAGGATGTTAGGTGAGAGTGAGTGAGGAGGATGTTGGGTGAGAGGGAGTGAGGAGGATGTTAGGAGAGAGTGAGTGTTGAGGATGTAAGGTGAGAGTGCGTGAGGATGTTAGGTGAGGGTGATGTAAGGTGAGAGTGAGTGAGGAGGATGTTAGGTGAGAGTGAGTGAGGATGATGTTAGATGAGAGTGAGTGAGGATGATGTTAGGTGAGAGTGAGTGAGGAGGATGTTGGGTGAGAGTGTGTGAGGAGGATGTTAGGTGAGAGTGAGTGAGGATGATGTTAGATGAGAGTGAGTGAGGATGATGTTAGGTGAGAGTGAGTGAGGAGGATGTTAGGTGTGAGGTGTGAGGAGTGAGGATGTTAGGAGTGAGGATGTTAGGTGAGAGTGAGTGAGGAGGATGTTAGGTGAGAGTGAGTGAGGATGATGTTAGGTGAGAGTGAGTGAGGAGGATGTTAGGTGAGAGTGAGTGAGGAGGATGTTAGGTGAGAGTGAGTGAGGATGATGTTAGGTGAGAGTGAGTGAGGAGGATGTTAGGTAAGGGTGATGTTAGGTGAGAGTGAGTGAGGAGGATGTTAGGTGAGAGTGAAGTGAGGAGGATGTTTGGTGAGGAAGATGTTAGGTGAGGAAGATGTTAGGTGAGGAAGATGTTAGGTGAGGAAGATGTTAGGTGAGGAAGATGTTAGGTGAGGAAGATGTTAGGTGAGAAGGTGAGGAAGATGTTAGGTGAGGAAGATGTTAGGTGAGGGTGATGAGGATGTTAGGTGAGAGTGAGTGAGGAGGATGTTAGGTGAGAGTGAGTGAGGATGTTGTTAGGTGAGAGTGATTGAGGAGGATATAAGGTGAGAGTGAGTGAGGATGATGTTAGGTGAGGGTGAGGTTAGGTGAGAGTGGGTGAGGAGGATGTTTGGTGAGAGTGAGTGAGGAGGATGTTAGGTAAGGGTGATGTTAGGTGAGAGTGAAGTGAGGAGGATGTTTGGTGAGGAAGATGTTAGGTGAGGAAGATGTTAGGTGAGGAAGATGTTAGGTGAGGAAGATGTTAGGTGAGGAAGATGTTAGGTGAGGAAGATGTTAGGTGAGAAGGTGAGGAAGATGTTAGGTGAGGAAGATGTTAGGTGAGGAAGATGTTAGGTGAGGAAGATGTTAGGTGAGAAGGTGAGGAAGATGTTAGGTGAGAAGGTGAGGAAGATGTTAGGTGAGGAAGATGTTAGGTGAGGGTGATGAGGATGTTAGGTGAGAGTGAGTGAGGAGGATGTTAGGTGAGAGTGAGTGAGGATGTTGTTAGGTGAGAGTGATTGAGGAGGATATAAGGTGAGAGTGAGTGAGGATGATGTTAGGTGAGGGTGAGGTTAGGTGAGAGTGAGTGAGGAGGATGTTTGGTGAGAGTGAGTGAGGAGGATGTTAGGTGAGAGTGAGTGAAGTGGATGTTAGATGAGAGTGAGTGAGGATGATGTTAGATGAGAGTTAGGTGAGAGTGAGTGAGGAGGATGTTAGGTGAGAGTGAGTGAGGAGGATGTTAGATGAGAGTGAGGAGGATGTTAGGTGAGGGTGATGTTAGTTGAGAGTGAGTGAGGAGGATGTTAGTTGAGAGTGAGTGAGGAGGATGTTAGGTGAGAGTGAGTGAGGATGATGTTAGGTGAGAGTGAGTGAGGATGATGTTAGGTGAGAGTGAGTGAGGAGGATGTTAGGTGAGAGTGAGTGAAGAGAATGTTAGGTGAGAGTGAGTGAGGAGGTTGTTAGGTGAGGGTGATGTTAGTTGAGAGTGAGTGAGGAGGATGTTAGGTGAAAGTGAGTGAGGAGGATGTTAGGTGAGGGTGAGTGAGGAGGATGTTAGGTGAGGGTGATGTTAGTTGAGAGTGAGTGAGGAGGATGTTAGGTGAAAGTGAGTGAGGAGGATGTTAGGTGAGAGTGAGTGAGGAGGATGTTAGGTGAGAGTGATGTGAGTTGAGAGTGAGTGAGGAGGATGTTAGGTGAGGAGGATGTTAGTTGAGAGTGAGTGAGGATGATGTTAGATGAGAGTGAGTGAGGAGGCTGTAGGTGAGAGTGAGTGAGGAGGTGAGAGTGAGTGAGGAGGTTGTTAGGTGAGGGTGATGTTAGTTGAGAGTGAGTGAGGAGGATGTTAGGTGAAAGTGAGTGAGGAGGATGTTAGGTGAGAGTGATGTGAGTTGAGAGTGAGTGAGGAGGATGTTAGGTGAGGGTGATGTGAGTTGAGAGTGAGTGAGGAGGATTTTAGGTGAGAGTGAGTGAGGAGGATGTTAGGTGAGAGTGAGTGAGGAGGATGTTAGGTGAAAGTGAGTGAGGAGGATGTTAGGTGAGAGTGAGTGAGGAGGATGTTAGGTGAGAGTGAGTGAGGAAGATGTTAGGTGAGAGTGAGTGAGGAGGATATTAGGTGAGGGTGATGTTAGGTGAGGGTGATGTTAGTTGAGAGTGAGTGAGGAGGATGTTAGGTGAAAGTGAGTGAGGAGGATGTAAGGTGAGAGTGAGTGAGGAGGATGTTAGGTGAGAGGGAGTGAGGATGTTTGGTGAGAGTGAGTGAGGAGGATGGTAGGTGAAAGTGAGTGAGGCTGTTAGGTGAGAGTGAGTGAGGAGGATGTTAGGTGAGAGTGAGTGAGGATGATGTTAGGTGAGAGTGAGTGAGAGCGAGTGAGGAGGATGTTAGGTGAGAGTGAGTGAGGAAGATGTTAGGTGAGGGTGATGTTAGTTGAGAGTGAGTGAGGAGGATGTTAGGTAAGAGTGAGTGCGGGTGATGTTAGGTGAGGGTGATGTTAGTTGAGAGTGAGCGAGGGTGATGTTAGGTGGAGTGAGTGAGGAGGATGTAAGGTTAGGTGAGAGTGAGTGAGGAGGATGTTAGGTGAGGGTGATGTTAGGTGAGAGTGAGTGAGGAGGATGTTAGGTGAGAGTGAGTGAGGAGGATGTTAGGTGAGAGTGAGTGAGGAGGATGTTGGGTGAGAGGGAGTGAGGAGGATGTTAGGAGAGAGTGAGTGAGGAGGATGTAAGGTGAGAGTGCGTGAGGATGTTAGGTGAGGAAGATGTTAGGTGAGGAAGTTGGTAGGTGAGGAAGATGTTAGGTGAGGAAGATGTTAGGTGAGGAAGATGTTAGGTGAGGAAGATGTTAGGTGAGGGTGATGAGGATGTTAGGTGAGAGTGAGTGAGGAGGATGTTAGGTGAGAGTGAGTGAGGATGTTGTTAGGTGAGAGTGGGTGAGAGTGAGTGAGGAGGATATTAGGTGAGAGCGAGTGAGGAGGATGTTAGGTGAGAGTGAGTGAGGATGATGTTAGGTGAGAGAGAGTGAGATGATGTTAGGTGAGACTGAGTGAGGATGATGTTAGGTGAGAGTGAGTGAGGACGATGTTGGGTGAGAGTGAGTGAGGAGGATGTTAGGTGAGAGGGAGTGAGGAGGATGTTAGGTGAGAGTGAGTGAGGAGGATGTTAGGTGAGAGTGAGTGAGGAGGATGTTAGGTGAGAGTGAGTAAGGAGGATGTTAGGTGAGAGTGAGTGAAGTGGATGTTAGGTGAGAGTGAGTGAAGTGGATGTTAGGTGAGAGTGAGTGAGGATGATGTTAGTTGAGAGTGAGTGAGGGTGATGTTAGATGAGAGTGAGTGAGGATGATGTTAGATGAGAGTTAGATGAGAATGAGGAGGATGTTAGGTGAGAGTGAGGAGGATGTTAGGTGAGAGTGAGTGAGGATGATGTTAGATGAGAGTGAGGAAGATGTTAGATGAGAGTGAGGAGGATGTTTGGTGATAGTGAGTGAGGAGGATGTTAGGTGAGAGTGAGTGAGGATGATGTTAGGTGAGGGTGATGTTAGTTGAGAGTGAGTGAGGAGGATGTTAGGTGAGAGTGAGTGAGGATGATGTTAGGTGAGAGTGAGTGAGGATGATGTTAGATGAGAGTGAGGATGATGTTAGGTGAGGTTGATGTGAGTGGAGAGTGAGTGAGGAGGATGGTAGGTGAAAGTGAGGTGAGGCTGTTAGGTGAGAGTGAGTGAGGAGGATGTTAGGTGAGAGTTAGATGAGAGTGAGTGAGGATGTTAGGTGAAAGTGAGTGAGGGTGAGGTGAAAGTGAGTGAGGAGGATGTTAGGTGAGAGTGAGTGAGGAGGATGTTAGGTGAAAGTGAGTGAGGAGGATGTTAGGTGAGAGTGAGTGAGGGTGATGTGAGTTGAGAGTGAGTGAGGAGGATGTTAGGTGAAGGTGAGTGAGGAGGATGTTAGGTGAGAGTGAGTGAGGATGATGTTAGATGAGAGTGAGTGAGAAAGATGTTAGGTGAGGGTGATGTTAGTTGAGAGTGAGTGAGGATGTTAGGTGAGAGTGAGTGAGGTTAGGTGAGAGTGGGTGAGGAGGATGTAAGGTGAGAGTGAGTGAGGATGATGTGAGGTGAGAGTGAGTGAGAGCGAGTGAGGAGGATGTTAGGTGAGAGTAAGTGAGGAAGATGTTAGGTGAGGGTGATGTTAGTTGAGAGTGAGTGAGGAGGATGTTAGGTAAGAGTGAGTGCGGGTGATGTTAGGTGAGGGTGATGTTAGTTGAGAGTGAGCGAGGGTGATGTTAGGTGGAGTGAGTGAGGAGGATGTAAGGTTAGGTGAGAGTGAGTGAGGAAGATGTTAGGTGAGGGTGATGTTAGGTGAGAGTGAGTGAGGAGGATGTTGGGTGAGAGGGAGTGAGGAGGATGTTAGGAGAGAGTGAGTGAGGAGGATGTAAGGTGAGAGTGAGTGAGGAAGATGTTAGGTGAGGGTGATGTAAGGTGAGAGTGAGTGAGGAGGATGTTAGGTAAGAGTGAGTGCGGGTGATGTTAGGTGAGGGTGATGTTAGTTGAGAGTGAGCGAGGGTGATGTTAGGTGGAGTGAGTGAGGAGGATGTAAGGTTAGGTGAGGGTGATGTTAGGTGAGAGTGAGTGAGGAGGATGTTAGGTGAGAGTGAGTGAGGAGGATGTTGGGTGAGAGGGAGTGAGGAGGATGTTAGGAGAGAGTGAGTGAGGAGGATGTAAGGTGAGAGTGCGTGAGGATGTTATGTGAGGGTGATGTAAGGTGAGAGTGAGTGAGGAGGATGTTAGGTGAGAGTGAGTGAGGATGATGTTAGATGAGAGTGAGGATGATGTTAGGTGAGAGTGAGTGAGGAGGATGTTAGGTGAGAGTGAGTGAGGAGGATGTTAGGTGAGAGTGAGTGAGGATGATGTTAGGTGAGAGTGAGTGAGGAGGATTTTAGGTGAGGGTGATGTTAGGTGAGAGTGAGTGAGGAGGATGTTAGGTGAGAGTGAAGTGAGGAGGATGTTTGGTGAGGAAGATGTTAGGTGAGGAAGATGTTAGGTGAGGAAGATGTTAGGTGAGGAAGATGTTAGGTGAGAAGGTGAGGAAGATGTTAGGTGAGGAAGATGTTAGGTGAGGGTGATGAGGATGTTAGGTGAGAGTGAGTGAGGAGGATGTTAGGTGAGAGTGAGTGAGGATGTTGTTAGGTGAGAGTGATTGAGGAGGATATAAGGTGAGAGCGAGTGAGGAGGATGTTAGGTGAGAGTGAGTGAGGATGATGTTAGGTGAGAGAGAGTGAGATGATGTTAGGTGAGACTGAGTGAGGATGATGTTAGGTGAGAGTGAGTGAGAAGGATGTTGGGTGAGAGTGAGTGAGGAGGATGTTAGGTGAGAGTGAGTGAGGAGGATGTTAGGTGAGAGTGAGTGAGGAAGATGTTAGGTGAGGAAGATGTTAGGTGAGGGTGATGAGGATGTTAGGTGAGAGTGAGTGAGGAGGATGTTAGGTGAGAGTGAGTGAGGAGGGTGTTAGGTGAGGGTGTTAGGTGAGAGTGAGTGAGGAGGATGTTAGGTGAGAGTGAGTGAGGAAGATGTTAGGT
This sequence comes from Strongylocentrotus droebachiensis, assembly GCA_035222895.1. Classification (NCBI taxonomy): domain Eukaryota; kingdom Metazoa; phylum Echinodermata; class Echinoidea; order Camarodonta; family Strongylocentrotidae; genus Strongylocentrotus; species Strongylocentrotus droebachiensis. The sequence continues at coordinate 4,499 of JAVYIG010016213.1, read as the reverse complement.
GAGGAAGATGTTAGGTGAGGAAGTTGTTAGGTGAGGAAGATGTTAGGTGAGGAAGATGTTAGGTGAGGAAGATGTTAGGTGAGGAAGATGTTAGGTGAGGAAGATGTTAGGTGAGGAAGATGTTAGGTGAGGAAGATGTTAGGTGAGGAAGATGTTAGGTGAGGAAGATGTTAGGTGAGGAAGATGTTAGGTGAGGAAGATGTTAGGTGAGGAAGATGTTAGGTGAGGAAGATGTTAGGTGAGGAAGATGTTAGGTGAGGAAGATGTTAGGTGAGGAAGATGTTAGGTGAGGGTGATGAGGATGTTAGGTGAGAGTGAGTGAGGAGGATGTTAGGTGAGAGCGAGTGAGGAGGATGTTAGGTGAGAGTGAGTGAGGATGATGTTAGGTGAGATAGAGTAAGATGATGTTAGGTGAGACTGAGTGAGGATGATGTTAGGTGAGAGTGAGTGAGGACGATGTTGGGTGAGAGTGAGTGAGGACGATGTTAGGTGAGAGGGAGTGAGGAGGATGTTAGGTGAGAGTGAGTGAGGAGGATGTTAGGTGAGAGTGAGTGAGGAGGATGTTAGGTGAGAGTGAGTAAGGAGGATGTTAGGTGAGAGTGAGTGAAGTGGATGTTAGGTGAGAGTGAGTGAAGTGGATGTTAGGTGAGAGTGAGTGAGGATGATGTTAGTTGAGAGTGAGTGAGGATGATGTTAGATGAGAGTGAGTGAGGATGATGTTAGATGAGAGTGAGTGAGGATGATGTTAGATGAGAGTGAGTGAGGAAGATGTTAGGTGAGGGTGATGTTAGTTGAGAGTGAGTGAGGATGTTAGGTGAGAGTGAGTGAGGTTAGGTGAGAGTGGGTGAGGAGGATGTAAGGTGAGAGTGAGTGAGGATGATGTGAGGAGAGAGTGATTTAGGATGATGTTTGGTGATAGTGAGTGAGGAGGATGTTAGGTGAGAGTGAGTGAGGATGATGTTAGGTGAGGGTGATGTTAGTTGAGAGTGAGTGAGGAGGATGTTAGGTGAGAGTGAGTGAGGATGATGTTAGGTGAGAGTGAGTGAGGATGATGTTAGATGAGAGTGAGGATGATGTTAGGTGAGGTTGATGTGAGTGGAGAGTGAGTGAGGAGGATGGTAGGTGAAAGTGAGGTGAGGCTGTTAGGTGAGAGTGAGTGAGGAGGATGTTAGGTGAGAGTTAGATGAGAGTGAGTGAGGATGTTAGGTGAAAGTGAGTGAGGAGGATGTTAGGTGAGAGTGAGTGAGGATGTTAGGTGAGGGTGAGTGAGGTGAAAGTGAGTGAGGAGGATGTTAGGTGAGAGTGAGTGAGGAGGATGTTAGGTGAAAGTGAGTGAGGAGGATGTTAGGTGAGAGTGAGTGAGGGTGATGTGAGTTGAGAGTGAGTGAGGAGGATGTTAGGTGAAAGTGAGTGAGGAGGATGTTAGGTGAGAGTGAGTGAGGATGTTAGGTGAGAGTGAGTGAGGAGGATGTTAGGTGAGAGTGAGTGAAGTGGATGTTAGATGAGAGTGAGTGAGGATGATGTTAGATGAGAGTTAGATGAGAGTGAGTGAGGAGGATGTTAGGTGAGGGTGATGTTAGGTGAGAGTGAGTGAGGAGGATGTTAGGTGAGAGTGAGTGAGGAGGATGTTAGGTGAGAGTGATTGAGGATGATGTTAGGTGAGAGTGAGTGAGGAGGATGTTAGGTGAGGGTGATGTTAGGTGAGAGTGAGTGAGGAGGATGTTAGGTGAGAGTGAAGTGAGGAGGATGTTTGGTGAGAGTGAGTGAGGAGGATGTTAGGTGAGAGTGAGTGAGGAGGATGTTAGGTGAGAGTGAGTGAGGAAGATGTTAGGTGAGGGTGATGTTAGTTGAGAGTGAGTGAGGATGTTAGGTGAGAGTGAGTGAGGTTAGGTGAGAGTGGGTGAGGAGGATGTTAGGTGAGAGTGAGTGAGGAGAGTGAGTGAGGAGGATGTTAGGTGAGAGTGAGTGAGGATGATGTTAGGTGAGAGTGAGTGAGGATGATGTTAGATGAGAGTGAGTGAGGATGATGTTAGGTGAGAGTGAGTGAGGAGGATGTTAGGTGTGAGGTGTGAGGAGTGAGGATGTTAGGAGTGAGGAGGATGTTAGGTGAGAGTGAGTGAGGAGGATGTTAGGTGAGAGTGAGTGAGGATGATGTTAGGTGAGAGTGAGTGAGGAGGATGTAAGGCGAGAGTGAGTGAGGAGGATGTTAGGTGAGAGTGAAGTGAGGAGGATGTTAGGTGAGAGTGAGTGAGGAAGATGTTAGGTGAGGGTGATGTTAGTTGAGAGTGAGTGAGGATGATGTGAGGAGAGAGTGAGTGAGGATGATGTTTGGTGATAGTGAGTGAGGAGGATGTTAGGTGAGAGTGATTGAGGATGATGTTAGGTGAGGGTGAGGTTAGGTGAGAGTGGGTGAGGAGGATGTTTGGTGAGAGTGAGTGAGGAGGATGTTTGGTGAGAGTGAGTGAGGAGGATGTTAGGTGAGAGTGAGTGAAGTGGATGTTAGATGAGAGTGAGTGAGGATGATGTTAGATGAGAGTTAGGTGAGAGTGAGTGAGGATGTTAGGTGAGAGCGAGTGAGGAGGATGTTAGGGGAGGGTGAGAGTGAGTGAGGAAGATGTTAGGTGAGGGTGATGTTACGTGAGAGTGAGTGAGGAGGATGTTGGGTGAGAGTGTGTGAGGAGGATGTTAGGTGAGAGTGAGTGAGGATGATGTTAGATGAGAGTGAGTGAGGATGATGTTAGGTGAGAGTGAGTGAGGAGGATGTTAGGTGTGAGGTGTGAGGAGTGAGGATGTTAGGAGTGAGGATGTTAGGTGAGAGTGAGTGAGGAGGATGTTAGGTGAGAGTGAGTGAGGATGATGTTAGGTGAGAGTGAGTGAGAAGGATGTAAGGTGAGAGTGAGTGAGGAGGATGTTAGGTGAGAGTCAAGTGAGGAGGATGTTAGGTGAGAGTGAGTGAGGAAGATGTTAGGTGAGGGTGAGTGAGGAAGATGTTAGGTGAGGGTGATGTTAGGTGAGAGTGAGTGAGGAGGATGTTAGGTGAGAGTGAGTGAGGAGGATGTTAGGTGAGAGTGAGTGAGGAGGATGTTGGGTGAGAGGGAGTGAGGAGGATGTTAGGAGAGAGTGAGTGAGGAGGATGTAAGGTGAGAGTGCGTGAGGATGTTAGGTGAGGGTGATGTAAGGTGAGAGTGAGTGAGGAGGATGTTAGGTGAGAGTGAGTAAGGATGATGTTAGATGAGAGTGAGGATGATGTTAGGTGAGAGTGAGTGAGGAGGATGTTAGGTGAGAGTGAGTGAGGAGGATGTTAGGTGAGAGTGAGTGAGGATGATGTTAGGTGAGAGTGAGTGAGGAGGATGTTAGGTGAGGGTGATGTTAGGTGAGAGTGAGTGAGGAGGATGTTAGGTGAGAGTGAAGTGAGGAGGATGTTTGGTGAGGAAGATGTTAGGTGAGGAAGATGTTAGGTGAGGAAGATGTTAGGTGAGGAAGATGTTAGGTGAGAAGGTGAGGAAGATGTTAGGTGAGGGTGATGAGGATGTTAGGTGAGAGTGAGTGAGGAGGATGTTAGGTGAGAGTGAGTGAGGATGTTGTTAGGTGAGAGTGATTGAGGAGGATATAAGGTGAGAGCGAGTGAGGAGGATGTTAGGTGAGAGTGAGTGAGGATGATGTTAGGTGAGAGAGAGTGAGATGATGTTAGGTGAGACTGAGTGAGGATGATGTTAGGTGAGAGTGAGTGAGAAGGATGTTGGGTGAGAGTGAGTGAGGAGGATGTTAGGTACGAGGGAGTGAGGATGTTAGGTGAGAGTGAGTGAGGAGGATGTTAGGTGAGAGTGAGTGAGGAGGATGTTAGGTGAGAGTGAGTGAGGAGGATGTTAGGTGAGAGTGAGTGAGGAAGATGTTAGGTGAGGAAGATGTTAGGTGAGGAAGATGTTAGGTGAGGGTGATGAGGATGTTAGGTGAGAGTGAGTGAGGAGGATGTTAGGTGAGAGTGAGTGAGGAGGGTGTTAGGTGAGAGTGAGTGAGGAGGATGTTAGGTGAGAGTGAGTGAGGAAGATGTTAGGTGAGGAAGATGTTAGGTGAGGAAGTTGTTAGGTGAGGAAGATGTTAGGTGAGGAAGATGTTAGGTGAGGAAGATGTTAGGTGAGGAAGATGTTAGGTGAGGGTGATGAGGATGTTAGGTGAGAGTGAGTGAGGAGGATGTTAGGTGAGAGTGAGTGAGGATGTTGTTAGGTGAGTGGGTGAGAGTGAGTGAGGAGGATATTAGGTGAGAGCGAGTGAGGAGGATGTTAGGTGAGAGTGAGTGAGGATGATGTTAGGTGAGAGAGAGTGAGATGATGTTAGGTGAGACTGAGTGAGGATGATGTTAGGTGAGAGTGAGTGAGGACGATGTTGGGTGAGAGTGAGTGAGGAGGATGTTAGGTGAGAGGGAGTGAGGAGGATGTTAGGTGAGAGTGAGTGAGGAGGATGTTAGGTGAGAGTGAGTGAGGAGGATGTTAGGTGAGAGT
>JAVYIG010016212.1:0-32237 GCA_035222895.1 Strongylocentrotus droebachiensis | reverse complement strand
CTGCCGCCAGTATAATGTATGCATTGCCATGACAAGTCTGTCATTGTGAATATACATGAATGTCACTTTCATCTTAATGAGAAGGCACTTAATTTTATGACAATCTCGTCCTAATATTGTCTGTGCAAAGTTCACACATTGAATTCTTTCCATGTTCGTGTAAAGAATTGCAAACAAAAATCCAATATCCATATCTTTTTTTTCTTTAAAAAAAATACTTATGACTTTCATTTTCGATGCCTCATTTTTTATTTCTATTTTTAAGTCGTAAAACCTGTTATAAGGAAACTCAATGTAGTAACTCACATAAAGTTTTAACATTTTTAAAGACCCTGTATAAATTTCAGAAAAAGAATATATATATATTCTTTTAATTGATGTTGAACTTAACACGTGATGTGTTACATGTGCTGTGCCTATGAAAAGCTATTTTTATTCAGTGACCCATGTGAACTATATCCTTTTAACTTTCTTGAATAATTTAATCATGTTAGAACTGGTATTTTTTAGGAAGAGTTTCTTTGTCGATTTGACGCTATTTCGAAGTTGTTATAGACATATTTTATCAATTTAATTTCTTGATAAGCTATAACCACCATTGTATGGATGAATATTATGTGAATAAATTTATATTTATGTAATTTATGGATCATTGTCGCTCGTGTATAAACAAGTGTACCAACTACGCAATTAGCTTACATTCATCAAAACTTCTTAGGGAATTTTGCACGGGAAAGTGGCCTACATATTTATATTATCAAAAAACATACAAAAGTTATTTGTCTTGCTTCCCTTGAAAATGTATATTACTGTTTATCCCAGCATAGGTTTGCATCTGTGCACTCACCTAGTCCGTTGCTTTTTTATGATACTTTTTTTTAAATCGTGACTTCTACTAATGCGTCAAATGTGTACATGTACGTGCAGGTGTTTTTCATTATTGCACAAATAAAATCTATAATTTGACCCTTTCACTTCAAATGCTTGTCATCTTAAAATGTTCAATGAAACTCCAAATTTATTTTTGAATAAATTAGACCGATTGCCTCCAGTTTCAGCCGACTAGACTTAGCGATTAACCAGCTTCATAGTTTCGCTGCTGAATTGATATATCTTGTGTGTTTGCCCGCAAGGAAGTAATAAAAGTAAAGAACATTTACGATATCAACTATACAGCAAAATGCAACCCACATATAATTTTGAAAACACGTTAATACGCAGTACAGCACAAGATCAATCACTATTAATATGAGAATGTAGATAACTAGCAAAACGAACCTGAGTCACACACCAAAAGGTTTATTCAACCCAAGTATTGTGCAGCAGTGAAACAGGCAAAATATAACAAAAAACACCCCCATCAACAGCAGTAAAAAAAATTAATGTCAGAATGTAGTACTGGATGAAATGGTGATGAGGGTAGTTTCAGTTTTGTTAAATATTTGTGTTATCCCTTTCTTTCTATTCTTTTTTTCTAAAAGTCATTTTTAAGTAAATTGCTCACACGCTGAACATGTTAATTATTCTTGAATTCTTGAAATGGGTAATTAAACCGCTAAATGCAAAAGGGGAAAGAGAACTTGAAGGGATGTACTGGAGAAAGGAAGATGAGAAGTGAGAGAGAGAGAGAGAGAAAGATTTTAAGCCTTATTATAAAGAATATAATACACTCCCACATACCTCATCAACGATTAAGGGCATCACTGCATCATCATTAGGGGCACCCCTGCTTAATATTTTGTGGTAGGCAAATGTTTATCTTAGGCTATCGGGTATAATTGCAAACATCTTCTTTTCCTTTTGTATCTTTGGGGGGGGGGGAATCTGTCTTCAAATTTTCATCACGAATTTGTTTTGTTATCAAACTGCAGCAGGGCGTTATTAAAAGGATGTGACGTGTTCGTGTATTAAAGGGAATGGGAAGACAAATATCGACCCGTGAGGCTGTGAGCCAGGAGTGGCGTAGTACCCCTTTGAAAAGTGCTGAGCAACCAAGTGAAAATTACTAAGGTTGTCTTTTTTGTTCGAGAAATTTGGACCCCTCCTGCGGGTGTTTCACAAAGACTAAGATTGACTTTAAGTTGGAGTTAACTATGGCAGGCCGTTCATGCCACTAGTTTGCGCTCACCATTGGTCTCTCAATTATGATCTTTAGATTATAATTTTTCCTTCAATAATGAATTATCAAAAAAGGTATAAATTCTGTAGATTTGTGACCATGACTTGTAAGTCCCTTGAGAGACCGATGTCAGTAAATGGTGATAGCAAACAGTGGCATGAATGGCCTGCCATAGTTAAGTCCAACTTAAAATCGATCTTAGTCTGTTTAAAACACTCCCCAGGTCAGAGAATCCAAAATCCGCCACTAGTGGGCATAGGTGTCGATCCCGGGGGGGGGGGGGGATGGGGGGGATATATCCCCCCAATATTTCAGGTGGGGGGATGGCCTGTACAATCACCCCCCCCCCCCCAATAATTCACCATACAAAATTTTTAAAAAATGAAGAGAAAAATAATGAGAGCCCGATGAGAGTAGTTAATGGTTATTACTCGCAAGATGACCATCAATATACACATTTTGCTATATCATTTTCATAATACATACGTAAATGAGACAACCGTATATGAGACAAGAATGAATTGAATTCTCGCTCATACGGCTTCATCAGGAATTGTTTGTTTGTTTGATTGATTTTATTTCTGCGTTCAAAAATATACAAATTCAAAGTCAAAGTACAAAATTTCGAACAATAACAAATACAATGAATACAATGTTTACAAAAGTAATTAAATGAAAAATCATGTACAATTATATCATTCGAAAAACATGTACGAAGCATACAATAACATAAGAAATATGAAATATTTTCAATAAATTAGAGAGGTAATTTGGAACGCAGGAGACCACCATCGTGAGCGGTTAGGCTGGAAATGGATGGCGGCCTCGTAAAAGAATTGGCGACATAACTCTCTTCGAAAAAACTGAGTGACCAAGAGGGTGCGGTGCAAGTGCAGGTGCAGTGAGCAGTTGCATGATAAAGAATAATTAAGTCACGGTTTTGTTATACTAATTTAAAGAGGGGGGAGCATATGATTGTATTATTTGTCGTTTAAGTGTAGCTTTTAAGGAGTAGATGGTTGAACAAGACTTTATGTTGTCGGGTAATCATTCCAAATGTCCGGGCCAGAATGTCTAACAGATTTGTGCGTTATTGATAATTTGGGGTTTGTAAGATGGAAGTTTCCAGATATGCGAGTAGAGTATGAATGAACGGAATTATTAAACCTAAACATGTTATCAAGGATGGTGGAAGCAGATTATTAATGTACTTAAACATAATAACTGCTACTTGAGTAGTGTTCAGATCGAAAATTTTTAGTGTTTTAAGTTTATAGAATAAAGGATCAGTGTGAGCTAAGAAATGCGAACCTGTACAAATACGTATGGCTTTCTTTTGCAGTTTGAAAATAGAATTAATTTTTGTCGAACCACAATTTGCCCATACACTATTACAATATGTTATATACGGGAGAACTAGCGAATTATATAGTAGGAATAAGGTTGCATGGGGTAGAAGAAACTTTAACTTGGAGATTATTCCAATACTTTTGGAAATGCACATTGTAACTTGGTGTAAATGATCATTCCAAGTCAAGGCTTCATCTATAAGGACACCCAAAAACTTGGAATTAGTTTTCTTCTCTAGTAGCATACCATCGATTTTAATATATATAGGTGTTTCTGTATTATGAGAATGATGTTTAAAATACATGAAATGAGTCTTTTTTGTATTGAGTGAAAGTTTATTGGATTTAAACCAATCGGATACTTTGTTAATTTCATAATTCAAAGTATTGTTTAACATATTAAGATCTTTATGGGAATAAAAGATATTTGTATCATCGGCAAATAAGATAAAAGAAAGAAGGGGGGATGTATTGATAATATCATTTACATAAAGAAGAAATAACAGTGGACCCCAAGATGGAGCCTTGAGGAACACCGCATTGAATTAAAAGAGGATCAGAATCATAACTATTAAATGTAACATATTGTCTTCTGTTTGTTAAATAATCTTTAAACCATAAGAGTGGCTGACCCCGAATTCCATAATGACTGAGTTTGGAGAGTAGAATAGCGTGATTGAGCGTATCAAATGCTTTACTCAAGTCACAGAATATACCTATAACATGCTCTTTGTTAGCTATGGCACTTGTAATTTTGTCATAAATTTGAATTAATGCTAAGTCAGTTGAGTAATTTTTCTGAAGCCATATTGATTTGAATTGAGTATTTTGTGTTTAGTGATAAATTTGTGTAGCCTATTATGAACGATCTTTTCTAAGACTTTGGATATACTTGGAAGTAGGGAAATTGGGCGATAGTTACTTATTTCGTGAGGATCATCTTTTTTGAGAATGGGGTTGACTTTAGCTAGTTTTAATAGATCAGGGAAAACACCTTGCGATAACGAGTGATTAAATATGTGAGTTAAAGGCTTTGCAAGTGGATACATTATTTCTTTTAGGAGAGACATACTTATTTTATCAAAACCGTGCGATTTTGAGTTGTTAAGAGATTGGGTAATGTTAATAATTTCGCTAGGATTTGTCGGATTTAAAAAGAGAGACTCTTGGTTTTGATTGGAAAGATAGTCTTTAAAGTGAGCGTGAGTTCTATTAATTTTGCTGGCGAGTTCAGGGCCGATATTCGTAAAAAATGAGTTAAATGAATTTGCATGAAGACTATAGGATCATGTATTTTAGTGCCATTTAATGTGATATTATCCGTGGGTGGGGGATTCGTTTTTTTTCCCATTACCTCTTTGATAATTTTCCAAGTTGCAGTTGTGTTTGAACTGGCCTTTTTTATTTTATTAGAAAAATGTAATCTACGGGATGTACGGATAAGTTTTGTTAATTTGTTTCGATAAATTTTATATGTGTTTAGGTTAGTGTCAGTTGGATTGTGTAAATGTGATTTGTAGAGGCGATTGCGTGTTTGTATTGATTTCAATAAACCTTTCGTTATCCAAGGATTCCTGGGTTTATTTCGCTTATTACTCATTTTGCCTAAAGGAATATTCTTTTCATAATAATATTGCAATTTGTTACTAAAATGCTTATATGCAGTATTGACATCATTTACACTATATACCTCAGCCCATCCCTCGAAAAATAAATCCTGTTTCAGCAATTCTATATTACGTTTGGATTCTTTGCGATATATAAGCTCATCAAATGATTTACGGCCAGATAGTTTGCATTCACAAGTTAAAAATATGGGTAGGTGATCCGACACTTCAGAACACAATATTCCACCGATGGTTTTGTTGTTATGTACGTTTGAAAAAATATTGTCAATCTGAGTTGATGAATGTGGATTTATTCTGGTGGGTTTATTAATAATCGAAAAAAAGCCGTATGAATGCATCAACTGCATACAATTGGTTGCGTTACTGTTATCAGATGAGGGTGAGAAGTTGATGTTAAAGTCACCAAGGATAAAATTGTGTTTATTTTCATCCCCTATTTTATGAAGATGAAAATCCAGTTCGTCACAGAATAAATCACAATTAGAATCAGGGGGTCTATAAATCAAACCTATGATGACATTTTTGGTATTTGAGTTATTAATTTCGATAAATAAAGATTCTGCTTGTGTTAGTTTAATATCTGAACGGATTTTGAAGTTTATGTTTTGTGTAATATAAAACGCAACACCGCCACCTCTTCTTCCTTTGCGGTCCGCCCTAATCAACTTATAATTAGGCAAATTGAACATATCTGGAGAATTCTGATGTAACCATGTCTCACTTATTCCAATGACGGAAAATGCAAAATTATTTAAAGAGTGTAAAAGGTTTTCAACGTATTCGAAATTTTTGTTCAGACTTCTGGAGTTTATATGTAAAAGTGAAATATTGTCTGGTTTGTAAGAAAATGAATTTTTGAATTCTTGGGGTGTGTAGTATTTGCTCTCGTTTATATCGTCGACAAGAATATCGGGAGTGTGCGCGTGCGAATTCATTTAACGATACGTATTATGTAAAGTACCGAAAATTTGGAGGATGAACAACTGCATGTGTGATGCTGGTGCGTTTGTGTGTGTACGAAGTGCAAGTGTGCGGGTAACTTCAAAATATAATACAAATGAAAATACAATAAGAACCATCTTGGTCACAGTTACAGTAATTGCTTAGGAGCAACAGAGCGGAGCCCGACCGCCCGAGTAAAGGGTGTATTTTTGACACGCAAAATAGAGGGGCTGGGAAGAAACAAAATGCTTGATAACAATAATGACAAATCGGAGTACGATTATTAAATGGCAAAGAGGGATTTGACATTCCCGCTCATCAAAACTAGTTCAGTCTATAACAATGGATTCTGTGGTTGACACAGGAGTTTTGCAAAACAAAGAGATTTGTTGTGCGGAGGAGAAAAATGTATGCATGTTAAAGCAGACTCTGAGATGATGCTTAATAGCAATAACGTCATTTCGGAGTACAATAATATTAAATGGCAAAGAGGGTTTTGACATTCCCGCTCATCAAAAAAAATATAAAAAAATCAGTCAAGTACAATATAACAGATAGACTCAAATTTTTGGAATGCTATACAGATAATAATTATTGATAAAGAGTGAGGAGTTCGGTTTTAATAATCCCATTAATCAAGATCAAAGGTTAATAAAAACTTGTCTCCAGCTTCCAGCCCAGTGGAGGGTAAGCTGTTACATTCCTGCATGATACAAAATGGAGCTGCATGACACCCGAATGTATACAATCGTAACAATTTAGCATTAGTGAAAAAGTACAATTCCTTCAAGATTCAAATGTTTTACGTATTTGGGCGATCGAATTTTCCATTATTATTGGTCACAAAACAATAAGACACACCAAAACATTAATGAAGATTCGAAATGAAAGTAACGCTGCTCAAACAATGGACCCATCGCTCTATGCGTCGAGTATGTTTGTGATAGAGCGCTACAGCGGGCCGATGTGAAGATCGGTCAACCGCGGCGCGGAGAAGCCACGCCCTGTTCCTATACGTCAGACACGCGTAAGCGATAAGTCCATGTATTTGTTAAGGTTATAAGCACACGAACCTTCGAATGTATTTTTGATTGACACAGGTGATTAGAAAGATACATGCATGCTAAGGCAGGCTCGTATGTACATACTTGATAACTGTTATGACAATTCGGAGTACAATAATATTAAATGGCAAAGAGGGTTTTGACATTTCCGCTCGTCATAAAAAAGAAAGTTTCGTCAATTGATGAATGTATTCAATTTATTCAATCAACAGCAACATAGAAATGCAGTGCGCCAAATGCAAAGCCACAGCGTTAAAAAGCAACGAGCTAAATGTTAAGCGCGAAGCGCAAAAGTTCCCCCAAAAAGTAGAGAGTGGGAGAGAGAGATAATGAGAGACAGAGGGGATACAGTCGCGTAGACAGGGGGGCGGTGGGGGCGGCCGACCCCCCCCCCCCCCCCAAAAAAAAAAAAAGAGAGAGAGAGAGAGAGAGAGAGAGAGAGAGATAAGAAAGGAAGAGGAAATAGGAAGAAAAAGGATTAAGAGTCGAGAACGGTACAACGAATCGTCTTCTTTCTCTAATACTGTAATGAAACCTCAAAGCTTCCGCGCTTCGCGTGGGAAGGGGGGGGGGGGGGAAACTGAATTCAGACATGGATTAAGAGTCGAGAATGGTACAACGAATCGTCTTCTTTCTTTAATAATATAAAGAAACGTCAAAAGAAACTGATTTTAGACAAGGATTAAGAGTTGAGAACGGTACAACGAATCGTCTTCTTTCTCTAATAGTTTAATGAAATGTCAAAGCTTCCGCGCATCGCGCGGGAAGGGGGGGCTGAATTCAGACATGGATTAAGAGTCGAGAATGGTACAACGAATCATCTTCTCTCTTTAATAATTTAATGAAACGTCAGAGCTTCCGCGCTACGCGCGGAGGAAGGGGAACTTTATTCAAACGAGGATTGAGAGTCGAGAACGGTACAACGAATTGGCTTCTTTCTCTAATAATTTAATGAAACGTCAAAAGAAACTGAATTTAGACAAGGATTAAGAGTCGAGAACGGTACAACGAATCGTCTTCTTTCTTTAATAATATAAAGAAACGTCAAAAGAAACTGATTTTAGACATGGATTAAGAGTCGAGAACGGTACAACGAATTGGCTTCTTTCTCTAATAATTTAATGAAACGTCAAAAGAAACTGAATTTAGACAAGGATTAAGAGTCGAGAACGGTACAACGAATCGTCTTCTTTCTTTAATAATATAAAGAAACGTCAAAAGAAACTGATTTTAGACATGGATTAAGAGTCGAGAATGGTACAACGAATCATCTTCTTTCTTTAATAATTTAATGAAACATCAAAGCTTCCGCGCTTCGCGCGGGACGGGGGAAACCCCCTCCCTGCACCAACCCCCTAGGGAGCGCGCTCTGTAAGTGATTCGCGTGCTCACTACCGCCCCCTAAAATAAAATCCTCGCTACGCGCTTGTGAGGATAATAGCAAGCCCATGTGGGACCCACATATTCTCTGAAATATTCTCTGAAATGTTATCTTTATTGAGGGTGACTTGACAAAGTTAATAACTTGGAAGGGAGGGGGTGCAACCTGCCACACACTTCTACCTCTTGGTTGCTTTGATCCATTGCCGAAAATATTTTGGCACCTATCATGCCCCCCAACCACGGATACAAATCGACACCGTTGCTAGTGGGACATTACTTTCTTTCCTAAGTTCTTGCCCCGTGCAAACATTTTGTTTTAGAATTTGACAGTCTGGGGGCTGTATTTCTTTTATCCATCTTGTTTTCGGATACATAATATCTTCAGGTAATTTGTCGGCGAATAAGGTCCGACACTTGACTTACCCCACCCGGCCCTTCATTCCAGTCAAACGACGCCCCTGAATTGCAGCAGAAAGAAGGAACCGCACCCTTCAAAGAGGGGAAATCCTCTTCACTCATGTTCATCTGAGTGAAATGCACCATGATAATAAGGTAACTAGTAGTGATTCTTCTCCCTCAGATCGAATTAATAAGGGAATCCGGAAGCATGACGAAAATAAAGAAAAAAATGTCAAGCGTGACCTTGGTGATGGTGGAACAAAGCAATGTCATGTTATTATTTACGAGTCTAGTCGGTTCCAGTGCATGGTTGCATAATAATATTATAAACCTTACATAATTCATGTTCTTGAATATTTGATGATGAGGGAATCGGTAGATAGACTGCATGTAATTACAGAGAAACAGGCTTAAAGAATCATCTGTAATATTCTTGTTAAGCCAAGTAAAAGCAACCACCAGTTCTCTTCCCTTCATAATTTATGCTTCTTTTATTTTAAACATGCGTCATTAATTTTTTGTTAACTAATAATATCGTGTTTATTTGTGAAACGAAAAAGAATTGCTAGGACATGAAGACGATATAGAGTAATACAAGTCGTTATATGCAATGTCAGCAATTCGCTTTTACTTTCAATGTCTCATCTCCTCCAACCTCCCTCTCCCCTCTGATTGAGCCCCACCCCCCTCTTACTTTCTCTCTCTCTCTCAATTTATTTCGTTTTCTCTCTTCTTTCCCCATCCTCTCCTACTCCATTCATTTTTCCTTTTCCCTCTACTCTCCCTTCCCCCGCCATCTTTGTCTCTTTATCTGTCCTTGTTTTCCATCTCTCGATCGCATGCCTATTTCTCTCTTCTGATTCAGCTTCAGATCGATAATATTACTTTCTGCCTTTTGTATACCTATTTCTTATTTCATCTATCATACTGTCTCGAAATATCAATTACTCCCACTTGTAATTGTGATCAATAGATCCACTGTCAGTGTAGAAGAAGACAAATATTTTCGTGCAATTAAAGAATCACGTATACCACGTTGCTTAATAATTTTAGAATAACCCCTTTACAACCCTCGAGACTAACTAAAAGTTGACAACATTAACATCTTGAATCTTAATCAAACGCAATTTCTTGTCGATACGTGCATTATGGGATACAATGGCGGAGGGAGGTGAGGGGGGGATATCTAAGTGCTAATAATTACTAAATACAATAAGTGAATGAGGGTAGCGAGCTAATCAAAACAAAACAAAATAACTTAATCAACTAAAACAAAAGGGAATCTTATCTAATGTATATACATATTGCAGTTTTTTGAATGGCATTTCTTGCAGAAGTCCGCCATTCCAATACATAAATTCAGTATACGATGCCTGATCGCAAACCTTCTATATGAACACTATTTGTTGTGTTTAAAGAAAAGTGAATCTCGTAAACCTTCAGTTCTACCTGTCTTTATTCAGTTGTGTACCCACATTATTGATAAACTAGGAGGATAGGTGTTTCAAGCGGGGGAGGGGGTGTCGAATCCGTCCGACCAATCTGGTGTGCTGTCGGCACTCGGCAGATCATCGGGCTCTTCCGCCAAAACGCCATAAATTCAGTTAAACCAAAACATATTAAGGGTTAATCAATTCCACACAAAAAAGAATGAACATTCATTTTGATGATGACCACCACCCGATCATCTACAGGGAAATGGTTTTAACTTACTGAACATTACTGATCTCTGGCCTACATGAATATACTGTCACAACATCATTTTTAGTCCGCTGTCCTAAAAACGTTTGCAAAATCGCCAGTATGCCACCATATTTACCATTATTCCATAAACTCATGGCCCTAAATCCAAACGAACTCGCCCCATCTCATCAGCAGTAATTCAATTTTCAGACTCTTAATTAAGTTGAACAAGTTTTCCTGCTTGGCGTCAGTTGCAAAACCTTCTACTATCCTTGATGCTAAATGTGTTTCGCCAGAATTTGGGTTTGATTCCCAATCGTTGCCATGACATTCTTCCAGGCTCATCGCGAATAGAAATTTGTCTTCTTTAAAGGGGCGCATGTACTTGTAGTTGACTTATAATAATTGTGCAACAAGTCTTTTGGTTTTCTTTACGTTCCGTCAATCTACAGATTTTATACTTTAAAAACTCTGCAATACCCTTAAAGAAATCGAATTTATTCTTTATAATGTACACCTGTGGTTATTCATGTGAAAGGGGCAAAGATCAAAGTGACGTAAGAGATGATGATGCAATTCTGCACAATATTATTTCAATACACCCATAAAACATCATTTTCTTAAACGAAAATATATTTCAATAAATGTTCTGTGTTAAAAAATACGTCTGTTGAGGGTAAAAGAAACAAACGAAGAAAGAAACTTTCCACCCCAGCCTTAGTTTTTTTTAAAACTTGATAGCATCATGAGTATATCTACTTCTATTATGTTGGCTACCTATCCCTTTGATTGATAGCTAGTGTAGTCGTAGATGGGAATCTCAGTATTTGAACATCTTTCCAATCTTTGCATTAAACGAAAGCCATCAATCATAATGAAGAAATCTCCTCTCACGCAAACCCTCTTGGCTGCAGCTATATGGATTATTACTCTCGGGAAGCAAATATAATACTCTCGTGTTTTGAATATGGCACATACCCAGGAAATTAGGTCGATTCGATCATCAACTTGTTTGATTTAGAAAATGTCTTGAAATACAGATACTGTCATTTTTTGGAATTAGATTCGAAGTCGAAGCAAGACCGCAGTTTGATTCTGTGATTAACAAAGAAAATGCAGGGTGTCTGTTACAATATTTGCTAATCTAGGGAAACTGCGAACTTGAAGGTGCATTTTATTATAGAAAAAGGCTTGTCACATACTGATTCGAGGTCGTTATTATTTTTTTCAGTAATGTTTTCTGACATTCAAATACTATGAAAAGGGTTACAAGCAGATGTGATATTTTTTATAAATGTAATGCTTCCTGGGAGAAGTTTCAATTATTAAATATATTTGTGGCATTCCACCGGCAAGCAGTAGATGGCAGGTTCAGATCCCGCTGGTTCCAAGATTTTTTCTGACTTGTGTTTTTTCAATACAGGTCGATCAATCGACCTTATTGATACAGATCGATCAATCGATCTTATTTACTGGGTGGAATGCCACAAATATATTTAATAATAGATGTGATATTGTATACAACGGTGATATTTAGGGTTATTGGAAATGTTATTATACTACTCCAAAACAGTTGACTGACACTTTGGTCTTGATCATTCTCTCCTTCTAAATTAGCGGAGATTCTTTGGTCGGTATGTGAGTAAGTGTGTGTGCGTAGAGGGTCGATCCATGGTCGGCCCTAACTCTCTCTCTCTCTCTCTCTCTCTCCATCTCTCGTTCTCTATCTCTCTCCATCTTTCTCCTCATATCTTTCCTCTCTCTCTCTCTCTCTCTCTTTCTCCCCCCCCTCTTCCCCCTCTTTCTCTCTCTCTCTTTCATCTAATTTGATAAGAAAAGGCGATTAAGGTATTCATACTAACAAAGAGAGACAGAGAGAGAGAGAGAGAGCGATATTGTTTCTCCCACTTTTCACCCGTACACAATCTGCGGTTTAGAGAGGAAGAGAGAAACGTTCAGAGCCACCCAAACCCAATAAATAAAAGAGGAGTATCATTATCATCGTCTTATACATTTTTAGATTTTTAGAGTATGTTTTCACATAAGACATTTCTGGTACTTATTGTTACACTGAAATCCTGAAAAAGCAACGCTTTGGTCGTCATTTTACAGCGAGTGATTGACATATTCATTTTTGTTTCCTAATTAAGCGTTTTATACCCTTAATCAATGTAGTTAGAGACCCTCTTCGAAGCCACATGATTTTTGCTAATGAGTTCCTTGGCAGATGATGTGTGACAATTTGGATTCGATTTGACTCGTCACTCTACTCAGTATCTTATTCTATCAATGAAGGAATTATATATCCCTCACTGTGCAACATAAATGGGAGGGGCGTGGTCGGTAAATGCTCAAGAAACTCAGAGCGGATGTGCTTTCGACTTGCTATTAAAGTGAATTGCTTTCCTACACGCCCCCATGCACCGGATATCAATCGTACTTGACATTCCATTATACATTTGAATCAACAAATTATACAGTACTCGAAACATGAGTGGTTGAATTATAATTATCATAGCGTCGCGACATAAAGCACTTCTTAGAAGCGTTTTTAGGGGAGGGGTCAAAGGACCCCTAATGCAATGGCGAAAGAGAGAGAAGGGGGGGGGAGGAGAGGTGAAAGAAGATCCCCCACCTCTCACTCTATTGTTCTCTCACATTTCATTGACTACAATCGGTTGCCCCCCCCCCCCGGTCATAACAATTATTACTGCCCACTTGATGACTGAACCCGAAGCTACGCATTCATAAATAATTATTATATCAATTCTGTTAGAAAGTAATGTTCACTATGATGAATGACGAAACAAGGACGACCATTGTCTGAGAGTAAGTTTTTCTTATTCGTGTTATACAGTGCGTCCCAGAAAAAACGAAACCAAGTACTATCGATGTTTTATCATAATTAAAACAAAATTATAATTAATACATGACTTAAATTTGTAAAGCTTAAATCCACCTCTTTATTGTGATGTAACTCGTATGATGCATATTTCACGCATGAGTGATTCAAAACAATTTGAAGAGAGGGTACCAAAAAGTCATTTGGCGGGCGGTATCTGAATTTCAAAGAGAAAATCACATTTCTAGAAAGTTCATTTTTTGCCCTTTCATATGACACCTCGATCAGGAAAAATGAGCCAGGAATATCAATGTTCTGTTTGTTTAAAGTAATGCTTGCATTTTCATAATTTGATTAAACGAATTCGGTTTTACTGGCTGTTGCCGTAGAAACAAGGAGAGTGGACAAAAGACTTAGCTCCGTTTCGTTGACGATCAGCCATGCATCAAGTCTTTCGTCTTCTTTGTGCATGGCTGATCGTCAACGAATTAAACAGAGTTAAGTCTTTTGTCAACTCTGTTTGTTGCTACGGCGGGCAGCCAGTGAAAACAAAAATTTCATTTAATCAAATTATGGAAATGCAAGCATTACTTTAAATAAACAGAACTTTGTTATTCCTGGCTCATTTTTCCTGATTGAGGTGTCATTATATGAGGGCAGAAAATGAACTTTCTAGAAATGCGGTTTTCTCTTTGAAATTCAGATATACCACCCGCCAAATGACTTTTTGGTAACCTCTCTTCCAATTGATTTTAATCACTCATGCGTGAATTTTTTTTTAATTATAATTGTGATTTAGTTATGATAAAACATCGATAATAAAATTATCGGTTTCGTTTTTTCTGGGACGCCCTATATGTTATTGCTATGTTCCAGTTCTCCATGTTAACCTCATCAGTTGAAAATACTTTTCTTCCTGATGGCCCTAATGTGACCCGGATGCCATGACAAAGCGCTCAAGCATTCAAGGTATCTCTGTATTCCAGATAACAATTTGCATCACCTGGGTGGAGAGTGGCAAATGTAAGTTAATGTATTGCCAATAGACCATTTTCGTAAGGTAATCAATTTAATGCAAACATATTTGTTAAGTAACATGTTATAGATTATTTTATTCACCTGATACGAATAATTGTATTTTAATAGTTAGAATGTGAATTATATACAATAAATGTGTTGCTAGGTATATAGGACAAACACTATGGCTTGTCCTACCTAGCATCAAGTAATGTGTACAATTTCGCATTCTGACTATCGTAACAGGTGAATGAAATAATTTGTAACATGGCACTTAGGAAAGATTATGCATTAAATTTGATTAAATTACGAAAAGGGTTTAAAGAATATACCTGGCCGAAGAAATGTTTCAAATACCGGGAGTTAAAGCAGAATAATTCTTTCTTCAGAAATATCCCCTATAAAGCTACCAATGCATTTATACCAGTTTCACTTTGTTTGAAAATGTCAAATAGCAGGATTGCGGAAATGTAGCATCCTAGCTCGTTTGTGCCTGTCACTGGATAATAATGACATAATATACCAATTTTCTCGATGAATGTTTGCCTCTAAATATGTTCATTTCCTACTGACTTGACAGTACCCGGTATCGTCAGTTGTTCTCAACGGAAATTAGGTCTCAAGTAGGTTAAGTGCATAACATTTGAAGGACATTTAATTCATATTAAACACGCTCAAAGATTGGACAAAGGTACTTGGTCGATACAAGTTGATAAGGTTGTCACGTTTTGCAACAAAGAGGGTGAAGTCATAGTCGTTATGCCCGCATTTAATGTTGGCCAATTAAAGAGAAAAAAACATGCACAATTACGTGGCTATGGGAGAGGGGTAGAGAGCAACTGTCATCTATTGGTTTGTAGATATTTCTATAGCGATCGAGGTTGAGTGAGAGAGAGAGAGAGGGGGGGGGGAGATAGAAAGAGATAGAAAGAGAGAGAGAGAGAGAGAGAGAGAGAGAGAGAAGGGGGATCTTGATTGGATAACAGTGAAGCAAAATTTTATGTGTTGTAAAAGAGTAATCGGAGAGTTGAAGCAGGGACGTGATAGAGAAGGACTTGAATCAAGCCGTTCTCCTTTGACCCCATGCTCCAAGCCGCCGGAAAGTTATGCGCTAATCTGCAGCTGTTGACCAGGTGGTGAGATAAAAGAGCGCATGAAATTTTAGGATTTAGAATTCCTACATCAGAAAATGGTATCACAGCAACTGTTCGCTGTCCCTTCCAATGATTTCTCATCCATTGTTGAACGTGTAAAGAGTAGAACAAGCGAACACAAACTTGTGTAATTTCATTCTTTTTTAAACTTGAAAAATACAAAAAACACGCATTAGCAAACTTAATGTTATTGAAGATTGTAAATCATGGATCAAATAACGGGACATTAAAGCATGCACAAATTAGCGCATCATCCTAAAATATTGAGTTTTTGACAGGATGTAATTGTTCTTTTACCAACTCTGGCACACAATTGAAAGGCAGGACGGAGTTCTAAATTTGAAAATTTGTTTGATGCACTATTCCCAATAAAATTCCCATATAAAGTTTTTAATTTACACTGTAATTTTGCCGGTAATTTAATATTTTGTAATAAATGTAAAACTGGTGCCTGGCTTCCGAAATTCCCCGCAGTGGAAGCGCGGTTCGGAGCATGGAACTTCAAAGCCAAGTGGAATGTTACACATCCCATTGTTACGCTTTAGAACTCAAGAATGCGTTTGAATAAATTACAAGAGTTTCGCCTCCTGTTCTTTCACCTCCCTGGTTGAAGTGGAAATTATCTACAACTAGTTTACATGTATATATGGTATGGTCATCAACTTGATGCAATGCCGGCTATTAAGAATTTAATAGGGATGCATCAACACACGTCCAAGGGGGACTTTTAGGTCATTTTGGGGGATGGGGGGGGGGGGGGGGGGGGCTTGAGCTCCCCACCCCCTAGAACCGCCATTGACCGTGTCATAAAGTCGAGTGGTTTTGAAACTCACTTGGGTTTGCGGTCCGACATGACACATCAGCCCACGATCCAACCGTGTCAATTGCATTGGATATGCTTGACATTCATTATTGTAATCTTCCTGATCGAGGTAATGAGTAATAATTAAAGATAAACTTTAGTACTGGTAATGCGATTGCATTGTGAAAGAAAAGGTGTGGAAAGGATCAGAAACAGTTGATCATGTAGCATGTAAGTATTGGTGTGCACTGCAAGGTTCTGGAGTCATCAAAATCATACTAAATTTGACCGAGTCTTGGTAAAGTAACAAGCACTCACATAGAAAGCTATATATGGGACAACACACATGGTGTCGGGGATGGTACTACCTTGATTTCCTTGTCTTTCTATGCTCATTACTCAGCCAGTATACATTTTCTTCCAAAATGGTTTGGCACATGTCATTTATTTGTAATCTTGAACATTCAGTGTAAGTTTCGTTTGATTCTGTGAGAATTATTTTTTTTTTTTTGCCAGTACTGGAGTTTATCTTTAAGCTTCTTGGCGAGCGAAAGGGTAAAATAATTATGCACTTTCTTCATAAAAGCATGACACCTTGCATCATAATTCTAGACATATCAATAAAGAAAACAAATGAATTTATTCAATGATGGACTATTATGTGGGGAAAAGAAAAAAATAAGACGCGGTCGGGCCCCAGACACCAGATATACTTAACATTAATTCCAATTTTCATGCTTTGAAAAAGTGAGCATTTCTCTCATACTCTCATACTATCATTTTGGTTGTAAAGTTATTTTGTTGGCTTCATTGCCCAAAATGCAGAAAGACCATCTGTCTAGAAAGAATACCCTTTTTTAGTTTCCCTTGAAAATGTTACCACCCTCATTGTTATGTGTGCACGCTGCTGTACACGAGACGTCAATTGGGACTTTTAGATTTGCACGTCGACATAGTGGACTGCAGTGCCTTAAAAGGAGGTCACACATAGCAGTCCACTATGTCGACGTGCAAATCTAAAAGTCCATATTAGCCTGACGTAGGACTCCGTCAATTACTGGCACGGTCTTTGACGTGTTGTATGAGGGTGACACTGTACACAAAAAAATATTGCAAAATTAACAGTGCAATCATTGCGTTGAATCACTGATGTATAGGCTAATTGCCTCGAGGTCTTCCTGGTCACTTGTACAAAATTGTAAAATCCACTGAGACTAATACTGGATACATGCTCACGAAAGTTATGTAATCGTTATTCATGAACCCACCTGTGATACATTCTACTGAACACAGGTGGAAGTCATCCTTTCAAGAGGGCAAACAAAGAATCGCCTCCATGAATTTAGTTGTGATTATTCCAAAGGCACAAAGTGGGATTTATCTATGTTTAAAAGATCTGATGATCTTTGGGGTCATCTGAACCATGTGCTAACTACGTACTGGTCTATTAGTGCATGTAATGACGCAATCGAAATGACGCCTCAAGTGTAATGGGTAATGACGCGATCGAAATGACGCCTCTAGTGTAATGGGTAATGACGCATTCGAAATGACGCCTCAAGTGTAATGGGTAATGACGCATTCGAAATGACGCCTCAAGTGTAATGGGTAATGACGCATTCGAAATGACGCCTCAAGTGTAATGGGTAATGACGCATTCGAAATTACGCCTCAAGTGTAATAATGACGCATTCGAAATTACGCCTCAAGTGTAATGGGTAATGACGCATTCGAAATGACGCCTCAAGTGTAATGGGTAATGACGCATTCGAAATTACGCCTCAAGTGTAATGGGTAATGACGCATTCGAAATTACGCCTCAAGTGTTATGGGTAATGACGCATTCGAAATGACGCCTCAAGTGTAATGGGTAATGACGCATTCGAAATGACGCCTCAAGTGTAATGGGTAATGACGCGATCGAAATGATGCCTCAAGTGTAATGGGTAATGACGCGATCGAAATGACGCCTCAAGTGTAATGGGTAATGATGCGATTGAAATGACGCCGAAAGTGCAATGGATTATGCTTCGCGTTTTGAAAAAGAAAAAAAATCAAAGACATTGAAACAAGTGTCATTTCCACAGAATTTCAGTAAGACGTGAAGTCATTAGAGTTTATTGTAAACGTACACATGCTCGCAAGATTTACACTGGACAATCTGCTTTGAAAGGGCTATTATATAAGACCCCATATGAAACCAAATTAGAAATTGAAATCAAGATTTTTATTAGGAACACTTTGAAAGCACAAGAAAATACCTCACAAAGGCACGTACACAGTTTCTCAAATTTACAAATCCTTATCTGGTTTAAAAAAAGGTTTTTTTCAAAGAGTAAATTAAAGCAATGAAATAGAAATCTTACTAAAGTGAAAGATATAACAATCAATCGCAAATGTAATTGTTGCAGATACACAGAAACCAGATCAGTGCCAGATACCAACACCCCTTTTTTCTCGATCGTATACTCATTTTTTAAAACACAAATCAAATATAGTAAGATTGTTAGATTATTTAAAGGCTGCATGACATAGCATTCACCATGTTTACCAAAGAATAATGAATCAATCAAATTAGCTACATTTTACAGTTAATCAGTAGTAAGCGTAAGAATGTAAGTTTGATTGAGGGACCCCTAACAATAACAAAACAAACAAACACACACACACACACACACACACTTGGTTTGGTAAAATAAAGCAGGGGAAAAAGGTCACACTATAGCCAGCTACGGGTCACCAGGAACCAAATAGGAAGTGAGGTTTCTAGGGTTAATTGGAAGAGGAAAATAAAATGATGGAAACAGAGAGGGAGAGAGAGAGAGAGAGAGATAGAGGGAGAGATGAGAGAGAGAGAGTGTGAGAGAGAGAGAGAGAGAGAGAGAGATGAGACAGAGAGAGAGAGAGAGAGAGGGGGGGGAGAGAGGGAGATAGGGATAGAAAATTGAAGTTACAACATTACCATGATTACTATACCGGTATTTTCAAGGCAGAGATGTGCCCATTGAACTGTCACACAAAATACCCAATTTGTATAATACTATTTCCACTTTCAAAACGAATCAGTATAATTAAGAATGTGTGTTGCCATGGGTTACCCCGGGTTGTTTACGCATTGCTATCATATTTTTTTACCTTGTATTGTGTCGTCAGTGACGTAATTAGATGTTGGACGCTTCATTTCAAGAACTGTTTTCAATTAAGTCCGACAGTATCATCAAAATCAACCGCCCGTTCTTCAAAATTGAAATGAGAAAAGGTTGCTTAACCTGGATTTCGTTTCAACCACCTAAAGCCATAGACACCCTGCAGTAGTCAATATAAGAATCAACAACATTATATAAATTTAGCTTTCTACATTGACATCATGGCTTGATCCCAACTTTTTAGAAAGAAGAGGGGGAGGGGGGGGGGGGGTCCCAACTTTAATATTTTACCGACCCTGTCTCTTATAAGGATTAACAAACACAAATGGTTCTCCTATAGGTATACCCGGGAACAATTCCAATTCCGAAACGGGGGTGAGGGATGGGGAGAGATTCCCTCGAAATACTAGTAGACTTAGTCCTAAAGTCTTTTTTTTAGGGAGGGGGATACCGGGAGCGTGTTGCGACCTCGTGATCCTCCTAGATAACATCGTAAACAACATTATTGAAGCTAATAACTAGCGTAAAAAAATAAATACTTAATTATACAGGTACTTAATGGAATAATATGATATTATTGCCTCAATATACGTCAATTACATCAATATATTTACGTTTGATAATTGCACGAATAATAGTTATAAATATAGATTCAAATATAGAATTTCTTATTTTACAATAAAGGTAGACTGATCATGCTGATTGCCAATTTTTTTTGAAAATAATTATTTTGAGTAAGAGGGTAACGCAAGGTGCCATTGACTTGATCCGACACCTGTCACAAGACGACAAAGCAAGCACTGATAACTAAGTGGTGGTACAGGAGGTCCTGGTTTAAAGCCATTGCGTTGCGCTATAGTGCCCCTTGCCATGTTCGGAATAATCGTCATATCAAGGCGGGTAGTAGATTAAGCCCTAAGTCCTCCTGGTTGTTCATAAAATAATATACTGTAATTTAGTTGCTTTCTAAGAAATTAAATACAATGAAGTACATGTATCAATACATCTAATTCACACTAGATACTACAAAGGCAGCATTATCTCTCATAAGAAAACGGCTGATATTTACCGTCTAGTATTTTGATATTTCAAATGTGTTTTTATTATTGAAAGAATAGTTAAAGATATTTTAACAAGAAAGATTCCATCAAAAAGTAAAATTGACGATATCGACATGCGATAAGGCAAAAATATTTCACGAAATACATCATATTTCTCCTTTGTAGACCTTTTTAAAAGCTGATTTTATATCCCGTCGAAAGCCTCTGTTCGACACTGAGTAGATGATTGGATTAAGAGCCATTCCCAAGAAGGCCAGTTCAATGGTCACTGTTTCAACAATAAAAGACATCCTCTCATTGGTCGCGATTTTGATCAATATGCAGATGATGTAGGGATACCAGAAAATAATATACGTGCTCACCACTATAATCATAGTTCTGATTACAGCGATGTCTGCTCTGTTCACTTGCTTCATCGGTTTCGTGTCTGTCCTAGGTGACCGATCAAGGAACCCTGGTTGTACTTCCGGTCTGACCGCACCATGACTAGTGGGGGATGGCAGGGTATCTATGACGCTTACAGCTAAAGTATTGGCGGCAGCTTTGTTAGTGCGACTTGCCCATCTCACTGGCTCAAGTTGTATCCCGACTTGATCTGATTTCGTCTCTGAAGATTCGACACCAGCACTCGTATGAGGAGTGGCGTCTTTTGCGTCTATGTTTTTCCGTTGATGAACGTCGAGCCGACGTCGACTTTGAACTGCGATACGAACGATGCTTCCATAGCAAAAGAAGACAACACAAATGGGAATGCTTATGAAACCGATTACTAAAAACAGGGTATATGAGACGCTAGCGATCCAGTCGTTGCTGCATACAGGTTTCACCGGTACCCAGTGATACCAACCCCACCCTACAAGAGGGGGTAGAGCAGATACAAAGCTAAGGATCCACATTGCAAAGATGATTACCCAGGGTCTTTTGAATCGCAAGCGATGAAGCGCGGTGTACTTGACCTTCATGTACCGATCGATCCCGATGGTCATCAACGTCAGGTTCGTGTTGAACATGGATGTATTCTTGATGAAAGCCATGGTTACACACGCGGTCTCGCCCCACACCGGCACGCGCAGGAACATGGTCATGGTCCCGTATGGCATGACGACAAGCCCCAGGATTGTCCCACCGACGCAGAGGTTGATGGTCAACTGATCGGACGCCGATCGCAACGGCCTCACTGCGTTGAGAGCTACGATGACGAAGATGTTCCCGACAGTCATAGCGACGGTGAGAAGACTCATGATGATGGTGAAGAGAACCAAGACATCCTGACTGTAGTCGACGATGTCCGCGCCAATCGGCGTCGGCGTCGAATCGTTAGCTAGAGAGTCTGTTGGTAGTGTAGAAGAATTCATCATTCCTGTTATAACTGAAGTAACCATCCAATGCATAATTCCATTAAAATATATATATATTATTCTTCAACCGTGCGATGTCTATCTTTACACGTCATATCTACACCTCTCAGTGTAATTAAAAATAGTCAAGAAGTATGTAGCAGAAGATGAATCAGATCACTTGTGATTCTATATACAGATTGTTCTATCGACACAAAGAATGATGCCAATGATGGCAATTGCACAACAATTCATGAATGATATTGTAAAATTTGCCAGCGACTGAAATACCACTTCATTGTGTGCCCACCTCGACCAGTAATGGATAACCTGTCCATCCTCTTGCGCGGCCAGTGATATTACATAAATTCAAACATGCAACCAAAGGCGCCTGTCACCCGACGTGTGCCGCTTAATTGTGACGTCACAATCATTTTTTCCCCGAGCAGTGAGTGCCTTGCAAACATTGTCGCCTGCTAACTTGTCGCCAACGCGCAATGAAACTTCCGACATATTTAAATCTCAGGGATCCTCCACGCCTGCTTTGTGGCGACCAATGAGACGGCCTTCGTATTAGAACGCGCGACCGGATTACCGATTTATTTGCTCAAATCGGGAAAAAAAAGCCACACAGTCATATAGACTTGTGGTAAATGATCTTGGCAACACGTAAAATTCGGTTCTGGTGTGGTTAATGATCAACGATTTGTTTTTGTATTTGATTGTATCCGGATTGTATCACCTGTTTGTTTGCGCGGTTTACTCGACACTCACAAACACACAACGAGTACATTTCCACCTAAACCGAAACTATAAATACGTTAATTGGCTATTTTACTCTTGATATTAGATTTGATTATTTCTTTGAAGAATTAGTTTGCAAGACAGTTCAAACGGATGAATAATTTGGTTGTGAAGGATGGAGGTTGAGGTTATGAAAACGAGTTTGATTTTATCTTATCACAATCCCTTCAATAGTTGATGTCCAAATGTTGACCCAGCACTTTTATTCGTTGCTTTATTTCCTTCTTCTTCTTCCTCTTGCAGCTGTTGCTGCTACTACTACTGCTGCTTCCACTACTTCTTCTACTACTGCTACTTAACTACTACTACTACTACTACTACTACTACTACTTCTACTACTACTACTAATCCTACCACATCTACTACATGTACAGCTAATACTACTACCATTACTACTTCTATTACTACTAGTTCCTCTGATAAAAATATTGAATGTGGTAATGATAGTTAAGGCCGTGGTAGTGCGTGCAGTAGCGTTTTCAGCATAGGTTAAAGCCAGCGTTTACCCCCCCTCCCGTTTGAAGGCTCAACAAGATAATTGCTGGACAAGAATCTTCATTGCGCCCCTCCCACTGCCTGGATACGCCACCGCCATGCAGTGATGTTGCCCTGTCCTGTCCATCAAACGCCTTTTGATATTTGGCATCGCACCCTTCCAAAAATTAAATCGAAATCCAATCAATATTGTACATTCTCTGGTTTTTAATGAGACCCCATACTTGAAGAATGCCTTAGTTTCCCAGCAACTGTGTTTATCCAGACCACCGTTGATTGACTTTCACATTAGCATAGTTTCATTACTAAGCGTCATAATCTTGAAATCTGTAGATCACGCGCGGTACTATCAAAGAAAAGTGTCGATCACAGCCATGATTTCTTTGAATGAGAAAGGATTTCACATTTCATTTGCATTTTATAAATTTGTATGTAGCTACATGTAGAAAAAAGCGTTTGGAACGAGTTAGATTTGTTTTTGGATCTAGACAGTTGAATATGAATATGATATTTGATACCTCAGTGAAACCAACAAAACCGACACCAGACCGAACAAACTAATTACACAAATGGCAACAAAATTGGATGGTTTGGATTCGGTGTGGAACGAATTTATTTAAATGTAAGGCGTAAAATATTTTAAAAAGTGTTTTTCTTGGTATATTTGATATCATAATTAGACTAATTTGTATATACTTTTTCTTCCGTGTTGCACAATTTTTTTTCCTTCTCTATAATAAAATCATCTTTATTCAAAATTGCTTTCGACTTTGCAAAACATAATATAAACATTAGGATCAACAACAAGAATAAAGCTGATTATACTAGACATTGTGGTATTTTTTTTAAGCAACACAATGTTTTTCCACCTTTTATCAAATGATACAAATTTGTTATTTTTAACATATTTATGTATTGTTCAAGAGAACGATAATACTTTAACATGCATTTAAAAGAATTTAGTAAGAGTACGCTATTTTTACATTTGTTGGAAAATAAATAGTATGTGGCATATTAAATAATTAAATCAAATTGAACTTCAACGTTTCCATAAAATCCAAATAAGAAATTAATTTTGATAGTAACTTTATCCTCTAAAATGAAATGTTGGACATCCGCAATAAACCTTCTAATGATTGGGCAATCCCAAAATAAATGTTCTATAGATTCCATAACAAAATGAACATAAGTCTGACTTCGAAATATTTAATAATTTAATCATTGTACCCCGGCTTTGGCCTAAATACTATGATTAGGCACTCAAGAATCTGACCTTAAGCGGGGAGGCTATCTATCTTATTTATTTAATCTTCATTTTTGTAAACATTTTATATATATATTTTTTATTTTATAGATTTCATTAATTGGAAGAATATACCAAGTGAACCATTAGTAAATTTATCATTCCTTCGTACATAGATATTTTATTTGTCATCATCAAAACCAAAATCCGGTGCTGTTTTGAATGATCTTTTAGAATACAAATCCGTTGGTTGTATCAAAACCATCACGTGACAAACTATCGGTGTAGATGGCGCCTTCTAAATCATGAGTCTCCGATTTTCAGAGCGACAGAGGAGTGTTAAGGTAAAGAGATTGCTGGGGAGTCGTTAGATTATTTTGATTTGGGGTGGTGCATTTCGCTACAAAGCCGGGTTTAATGGCGCCGATTCAACGCCGCTTACATTTCACCAATGATTACATTTATTTTTATTACTGTTTCTCTGATTTGTATTTTAAATTTAACTTTTCAAATAGAAGGGGTTCATCTTTATAAATTTAACCCTTTCCTGCTTCATATCTAACGAATAATGTAGGTAAAGTGAATGGGATAAGAGCTATGACTTTTGTATAACAATTCAGAAATTAAGGGATGAGAAAAAAACTTTCGATTGATTGATTGATTGATTTTTATTCGACAAGCTTCCAACATACAACAATATACAATAATAACAGATCAAAAATAAGTCAGCTTGAACAGGATTACCCACGAAAGGTCGAGAGCTTTTTACCAGTGGGGTCTCTTACAGACAGGTAAAATAGTAATATTTACAGACAGATAAGAAAAATAAAAGAATTACCTATAAAGATAATAATAATAATAACAACATTAAACTGATGATAGAAATGATAATAAGTACAAGAAGAAAAAGAAGAAGGAGAAGAATAAAAAGAGGAGGAGGAAGAAGAGGAAATTAATGATGGATTTGTAGAATTTCTTTAACGTACGAAAACATAAGTATATACAAAATGAAAAAGTATGAACCGGCAGAAGAATACAAATTTCAATCATATAACATGTCATTCACTTCTCTTCTCTGACTGTCAAGTATTAGGTATTCTTTTAATTTCCTCTTAAAATGAGCATAGTTTTCTATTTCCTTAACACCATTGGGAAGGGAATTCCAATGTTTTATGGCATTGTAATAAAACGAATTTCCAATACTACCTTCTCTTTCTGGTAGGTTAAAGTTAAAAACTAAAGAAAAAACTAAAAGTTAAAAACTTAAGTTAAAAACTAAAGTTAAAAACTAAAGTTAAAAACTAAAGTTAAAAACTAAAGTTAAAAACTAAAGAAAATAAAGGTCCAATTTTTTATATGTATTAGTTGGTGTGCGTGTTGATGAGAGTGAATTTGTGTGGGGGAGAGATCATGGGCAGATAAGTGTGGGTGTGTGTGGATGAATTCTGTTCCCCATTATAATTAGGCCCCTTCATCTTGCCCTTTCTAGGTCTCTTTCGCCCAACCCTTCTCTCTCTCTCTCTCTGCCTCACACACATACACACACGCACGCCACACACACACACACACACACACTCATTCGCGCGCACACTTGCAAACACGCACACGCACTCCCACACATATACACACACAAAAACACACCCCCTCCCCCATTTCTCCCTTACTCTCCCCCACATCAATCTCAGGTTTACAAGGTAAGGAGAAGGTAGGGTCAAGAAATATACAGGTAGGCTAGTAATCAATATCTATGAAAACCCTCTCCCTTCATATGTAAGTGTCATGTGAGATGTATCAAGGAAATTAAAGGTTCGTTATACTAATGTCAAGAGTCTTATATATGAGGTATTCATTTACTAGCGTCTGCGTTTTACTCTTTTGTTTTCAGTATTTATTTTCAAAATGAACTAAGATTTGACCATGACCCGGTCCTAACTGTCTTATTTCTCAATCCGAAGATTCGGCTTCTTGAGACTTTTCGGCGCCAGCATTGATACTGTACAGTGCGTCCCAGAAAAAACGAGACCGAGATTCATCGATGTTTTATCATAACTTAATGACAATTATAATCAATAAATGACACATATTTGGAAAGCCTAGATCCTCCTCTTTCATTTGATGCAACTCATATGATGCATATTTCAGGCATAAGTTATTAACAGCAATTTGAAGAGAGGAAACCGAAAAGTCATTTGGCGGGCGGTATTTGAATTTCAAGGAGAAAATCACATTTCTAGCAATTTCAATTCCTGCCCTTTCATATAACACCTCAATCAGGAAAAATAAGCCAGGAATAACAAAGTTCTGTTCGTTTAAAAAAAATGCTTGCATTTCCATAATTTGATCAAACAAGTTCGTTTTCGCTGGCTGCCTGTCGTAAAAACATTTCGTTTCGTTTAAGATCAGCAATGCATCAGGTCTTTCGTCTTCTTTGTGCATGGCTGATCGTTAAAAAAAAAACGGAGTTAAGTCTTTTATCAACTCTGTTCGTTGCAACGGCAAGAAGCCAGTAAAAACGAACCCGTTTGATCAAATTATGGAAATGCAAGCATTACTTTAAACAAACAGAACTTTGTTATTCCTGGCTCATTTCTCCTGGTTGAGGTGTCATTATGAAAGGGGGGAAATTAAACTTTCTAGAAATGTGATTTTCCCCTTGAAATTCAGAAACCGCCCGCCAAATGAATTTTCGGTTTCCTCTCTTCAAATTAATTTTAATCACTCATGCGTGAAATATACATCATATGAGTAGCACCAAATTAAAGAAGAGGATCTAAGCTTTCCAAATATGAGTCATTTATTAATTATAATTGTGATTAAGTTATGATAAAACATCGATGATTCTCGGTTTTAGTTTTTTCTGGGACGCACTGTATAATCGTGTTTACGTTTCGTATCTTTATTTTACTCTTGGTTGATAAGAGTGAATCAAGGATAGATACGAGTTTTCGACTGGTAGAATCAATTCAATGTCAAGTACTTTAATACTGCTGACGTGGATAAAAAGTGCATGCGCTTTACGCAACACGTTTTTGGCATCTTTGCACCTAAATCACCTAAATGCAGAACAGATATTATACCTGATCCTTTGAACCAAAGCTTCAGTCGTCTACTCATAGTTGACGCCCTAAGTTCATTTCGACAGAACTTCAAATTTGTTTGACGATCGTTTCAGAAATTTGGCAACTCTTCCACTTCGACAAGATTGAAAGGAAATCGGGTAAGACCAATTACCCTTAAGCTTTCGTTCCTGCACCTCAGTCCCACCATTTAAGAGAAATCTAAAAACTCATTTGTTTTCTTTGTAATCGTTATTTTTAGAGTGTGATGCACTTGGAGAGTATCTAATTATTCTGTTTTGATTTACTAATGTAAAGCGCTTTGAGCATTTTTATGTAAAGGCGCTATATTAATATCAATATGTATGTATATATTTATGCATGATCAAATTAAATAAATTAAGATCGCAAGGGCAAACATGAAAAAGCGGTTTCCCGTTGACGAAATATCAATATTGTATGAATATAGTGGCTTTCGATATACAAATATCTTTCTGTATTGAATGCATTTTTGAGAGCGTTTTATATAGGTTTAGATCGTTCTATTACGTAACTAATTAGTATCATCCCGCCCGTGTATTTGTGAAGGGGGGGGGGGGCATAAGAATGTCCGCAACAATTTGGACGATTTACATACGTGTAAACGTGTTACTTAAATTTATAATATGATTTTCATAAATTATATTATAAAAAATTATAGTTGTCAAATTTAAAGAAACGGTACGGTATTGTGTAAAAATGCCTACAATTTTTTTGAATACTGGCCTCAGAGTTTTTATCAAACCGGCCATTTCTTTGAGAAATTATGTGTAATTTTCCCAATAATATAATATTATTCCCAAAAGAATGATACAAATCATCTTGATAAATATAAAATCCCGTGTATACGGCAACTTCGTCTTTCTCTGCTTTAGTCCGAATACCCACATGTTGATTGAGTGTGTGTGTGTGTGTGGGGGGGGGGGGGGGAGACGTCCACAAAAAAGGGACCCGCTTTCGAACAGTCAACCACAATATCATTTGAAATGTGATTGTTGCTCTCTTTGCTTGATTGCCAGATACAGGTGTAAATATATATATATATTGTCAGATAAAGGTGTAAATAAGTT
This sequence comes from Strongylocentrotus droebachiensis, assembly GCA_035222895.1. Taxonomy (NCBI): domain Eukaryota; kingdom Metazoa; phylum Echinodermata; class Echinoidea; order Camarodonta; family Strongylocentrotidae; genus Strongylocentrotus; species Strongylocentrotus droebachiensis. Next base: position 3,604 of record JAVYIG010016212.1, on the reverse strand, counting down.
GAATTGAGTTGAGTTTTTTTATTTATACACGATAAAAGCCCGAAACAGTTCGAAGACCGGTTTAAACCAGGGCCGTGTTGATAAAAAGCAACAAAACAATGACATATAAACAAAAATAATATAACACTGACAAATTTAATATCATAACGTATTGTATAATGCAAAACAAGTTAATGTGATCAATTGATAATAAGCATTGAGAATATAAATAGGTGAAGTAGGCACAACAATATATGAAAAATAAGCTAAATCAATTATGTAATTAAAACTATATTGATAGGCCTAAAAGATTTTAAAAAATGAATCTGTCGGGGGGGGGGGGCTGAATATAGTAGAAACCAAACGAAATATAAGAACATAATAAATAATTTAAGAACATAATGTTTACGTTAAATATTAAATAAGTATTAAAAAAACATGTAAAAGTCATATATTACACATATTATACTTAAGGAAAAATGTGTATTCCATATTTCGTAGAAGTAAAATGAAGTATGGGATAATAATTAATATTTAAGAACATATGAATATGGATGAGTTAAATATTACATAAATAAAACTTAAACAAAAACAGAAACTGATACCGTATCGCGTAGATGAAAAACCAAATATAAACGACTAATAAATAGATTGAGAACTTTACACATAAATATGTGTACAGAGTCATATTACACACACTTAATAGACTTAAACAAAAGGGATTTCATTTTGTGTAGGTGTAATATGAAGTATCTAAGAATGATAAATAGGGTACCTGGCCTTTAATAGCTGGCGTAGAATTTCAGCCCCCCCCCCCTCCCTCCCGTAGAGCATGCGCCCCCCCCCCCCCAAAAAAAAAGAGTTTAGCGTCCTGCCTTTTTGAAAAATAGGAAGGAGGAGTAGGCCTTTTTTTCCTTCAAAATGGCCAATCAAAATGGCCGGCTCGGTACATTTTCCCTGATAGTCGGGCTATTTTTCAAGATGGCCGCCGGATTTTTTTTTCTTTAAAGGAGGCGTCCCCAAAAAGTAAGCGGGCGGGGAAGCTAAAAATGTTTTTGTTAATGGCGTAATTGATGCTGGTGAGGATTCCCTGGGGAAACAAAATTATCATTATCAATGTTAATAATTATGAATTATCATCCCACAGCACGACATCATGAATATACTCATTTTGATCACTGTTGTCGCAATGGCCACCGTGGGCAACGCCGCTTATAGCTGCCCTGAGTTTTGGAACTTATTCGGAGGGAACTGCTACCGATACCAGGGGGATAGATTGACATGGTCGGATGCTGAAGCCAGATGCAATGGGTACTTTACCAGCGCTGGAGTGGGACATCTAGCTTCGATCCATAGCCTTGCAGAGAACCGCTTCGTTTATCAGATGTTCAAATCAAGCGTGGGCATAAACGACATTCCAGATTGGGTGGTAGGATTTTACACTTTTTTTCCCACTTGGAAGTCATGCTAAATATTCCAAATATGAGATTGCCATGTTACATATCAAGAGATCAAGTGAAGAAAGAATTTTGCCAAATAAAACGAATTTCCTTTTGCAAGACATTAATCCCTATTTGCCACACTTGACCCAGGTGAGGTTAATGTGTACTGGGCAAGAATTAATTAAATGTATGAGCTCTGTAAGGACAGCAGTGCTATTAAAAGCCAGGGTAATAATATCAGAGCGCAAGGAGTGGCAGTGTTCCAGACGTGAGCGATATACAAGAATCCAATCTTGTAATTATTATCATCATAATCATAACCATCATCTCATTATTATTGTTGTTATTATTATTATAATCAATCATCATTATGATTGTCATTATTAGTATTATTATGAATAGTAATAGGAGTAGTAGTAGTAGTAGTAGTAGTAGTAGCAACAACATTAGAAGTATAACTATTATTAATTTCTCATTATAATAATAGTAATTATTACCATAATAACAGTAATACTAAAAATAATGATTATTAGTAGTATTACAAATAGTATGATAAAAGCGCTAGTGCTAATTGAAATCAAAAGCACCAATCCTCAATGACCTACAATTTAAGGGAATGGGACTTCAAGCCGTAGGTCCCATATTTCCCCTTCTTCTTTGCCAAGAAAAAAGTGCCTGTATTTTCTCCAAAAGGCGCCTGCCAATGTTGTATAATTACCATAAAATATATATGCATTGCTGATGTAATTTCTCTTCCTTTACTTCTTCAGTATAGCTTAGCAGACCGCAATCCAGTCTACGGGATATGGTTCGGACTTCACCAGACTGTGGCTGACGGGCCCTGGAAGAACTCTGACGATACAGACCAGGGTGATTTCTTCAGATGGAGTGGTGGAGAACCCAACAACGACTATTACGGAGGGGAACAGGTGGAAGACTGCGTCCACATCTGGCGCTATAACGATGCCTCAGACGTTCAACAAACATGGAATGACATGTACTGCAACGAAGTGATGTCCTTCGTCTGCAAGATGCCAGCGGACGGGGAGTCTTGCGAGTAATAAGTGGTCTCCATTTTCTTTTTGACTCAACGACAGATTGAGGCTATCGACCACTTGCCCGAAAAACGTCAACCAATCATCAATATTATCCATTTTGGGTGTTAGTTTATAACTATATCTCTCTCTCTCTCTCTTCTCTTTCGATCTCTCTTTCTCTGTCTCTCTGTCTCTCTCTCTCTTTCTCTGTCTTCCTCTCTCTATTTCTCCCTCTCTCTCTCTCTCTCTTTCTATATCTGTCCCGATAGAGAAAAAAAATGAATTTACCCCTTTACATTATTTTGGTGGTGGGGTACCGAAAACTATTATGTCCTATTCCATGTTAACTTGAGTTGTGTCAAAGTAAAATGAAACGAATATCTTTTATGTGTCTCTTTCAATTAAGCCGAAACGATTGTGGCGTGACCTAATAGAGTGGAGAAGTGTGACGTCATCACAAATCTATTTTTAGAATTTCTCAATTTTTTCTTCATATTCCGAAAGAACACCAAAAATAATGTCCAAATGTCGAAAACCAATTGAATATGTTAAGTATTGGCTGAGATATGACCATCTGAATGAATATAATGTCCTATGGGAGCTCAGTGTTATATGCTCTGGCTCCTAACCATAGGAGCCAGAGCATAACACTGAGTTCCTATGGGAAGTATATTTATTCAGATGGTCATATCTCAGCCGATATTTAACATATTCAATTGGTTTTCGACAATTGGACATTATTTTTGGTGTTCTTTCGGAATATGAAGAAAACATTGAGAAATTCTAAAAATAGATTTTTATGACGTCACAGCTTCGGTACTCTATAAGTACTGCTCATTAACTTTGCATGATGATAAGGTGAGAATAGGTTATTCATAAGCCTTTTACAAGCTTTATTTCTAAGCCAGTTTATCTCTCCAATACAATTACAAAATGAAAGATAAACACGATCGCAACTGCTTTCAGAAAATCAACGTAAGGCATGTTTATTGGCCTGGTACAATCATGTACGTCACCTTTTGAAATGTGTGAACATTAAAGATGCTTATTACGTATTCGGAACATTATTTTCTCTGGGGCATACGATAGGGTATTGAAATTGCTCCTGAGTGATGATTTAGCGGAAGTACATGCGATCGTGTTTCG
>JAVYIG010016211.1:0-32243 GCA_035222895.1 Strongylocentrotus droebachiensis | reverse complement strand
CTTACATCATTATTTTGAAACAATGCTCTTCTATTTTTCCTCAGGTGACGATAAGGCGATGCCAAGTGATATAATGAAGTTAAGAAAACAACTGAAAAGTAGATACCGCAAAAAATTTGGTCAGATCAAAACATCGCCTGTGAATCCTGAGTCACGGACATGGCTTCAGCACATTTATGTCAGTCTCGTCCTGATGGTGGGATTTGGAGGGGAAGAGGAGAAGCCAATAGATTATGACGGGTTGTTTAAATTTATCAAAACTGACACACCGAAAGGTTTTGTAACACGATTAGCTTTCATTGGAGAAGCTGGTGTTGGGAAATCGACGCTGTTTGCTAAGATAGCTCTTGATTGGGCCGAGGGTAAAATTCTTCAAGAAATCAATCTGCTGTTTCTTGAATCATTTCGAGAGATTAAAGAGAGCGGATTCTTCGGGGATACTGTCATGGGCCATTTTCCAGATGATTCAGAAGTAAACGGGGAATGGGTTGATGAATATATCAGGAAAAATCAGAGAAAAGTCCTAATCTTATTGGACGGACTGGACGAGGCACAAATCGACATCAAAAAGCCAAATCGCAATGACGCTATCGTATCGATCGTAAGAGGAGAACGATTCATTGATACCCCTGTCGTCATCACAACCCGTCCTTTTGGAGCTGATCAGATCAAGAGCATCATGACGATTAATGACCATTACACGTTTGGTAAGGTTAAGGGCTTCACACAGAAAAACATGGCAACATATATCAAAAAATATTTCAAAGATGATTCTGATTCTGCTTTGACCCTCATTAAATTCATTGATACAAACCGATTGGTTTCTGAGTACATGGCACCCTTTCCGATATTCTGCAGTATGCTCTGTAGCCTGTGGAAAACACCATGTGGACGGGCAAATATTCAGACAATAGAAACATTCTCGCACCTCCTGAAGCATCTTGTCTTTCACTTCAAGAGCAATACTCTTCCATACCAAATATATTAGGAGAGGAATATGAAAGCCGCATGACGAAAGCTATTGAAAGTATGAAAGGTATTGGTTGTATCGCATTTCAAGGTCTGTTGGTAAAACAGCTCATCTTCGATGAAAGGGCGCTAGACTCATACACAGAGGCTGCAATGACTGCATGCAAGGTCGGGATTCTTAGCAAGGAAATAAGGCCAGCACCCGTGCAAATCAGACAAAGTCAGCGAAAGCAATTCATCCAAGAATTCTCTTTCCCTCATAAGTTACTGCAGGAGTACATAGCAAGTTTCTACCTTGCATCACTGTTCCACGAAGATCGTCAAGAATTCAACAGAATCCTGGCAGACACTCTTTTGGAAGAATACAAGGAATTCAGGTATGTCTTGTACTTCACTGCAGCTCACGGGGGTGAAGTAGGAAAGTCGGTCCTGGAAGCCCTATGCAAGAAAGTTGATGACGAAAAGTTCATCGTTCAGTGTGCATTTGAATGTCATGATTCAGAAGCCATTGGTCCCGTCAGGAACCTGTTAAAGACGAAGACAGATCTTTCGTTACACTATCAGGTTCAAACCGCCGAATATCTCTTCACACTGGAACAATTGGGAAAGGAAGTAGTAAGTTTCGTGAATTTTCATTCACCTATTTGTACATTTTATTATATTGAGCGAATACTGTTAATATCTTTAGAGCTTTCAGTAATAACCAATCATTATTTGCAAATGTGGCTATAAACATATGGACAATTACACATTATACCGCCTGTTATTTTCTTTCCAGCCTTCTGACCTATAATCATTTAAAACTGCCATGTTGTCATTGTCATCCGTACTACCGTATGAGTCAAAAAAAGTTTACACCTAGAAATTTGCTAATTATTTGTAAAATCATCTATGAACAGTAAATTATTATACATCTCATGAAAGAGTGTTTTATCCCAAATTATTTGGTATGTGTTCACGCTTGGATAAACAGGAGGCATTGTTTGCGAGAGTGTAAAAATCGACTTGCGCCAAAGTGATGCCCACAGTATGTTGGGATTAGCGGAGTGAGAGAATGAATTGAATGTATCAAATGAAATGCAATGCATATGCTTTTTGCAGAAGCAAAGTCACACACACACACGCGCGCGCACAAATGTTCGTTGATATTTGATATTCGATATTTGATATGTGTGGCATGATTAATTTTGTTAGGGATGTTAGTTGGATCTGCAAAGACCTAATTAATACCCAGATCCCAATTGTTTTATTCGAACATCACATTAGCAACTTTGGCGATTAGTCGATTTTTGCACTCTCACAAAAATACCTCCTGTTCATCCAAGCGTGAATACATACCACACAAAATGATACTAAATGATTCGGGATAAGAAATGGTACCCTTTTATAAGATGTATAATACTTTAATATTCAAAGATGATTTTAAAAATAATTAGCAATTTTCTAGGTGTAATTTTTTTGTTGACTCACACTGTATAATAATAATAATAATAATAATAATAATAATAGCCTAATAGTCCACTCCAAATTTTATTAAACCGAAACGGAAATTCTTTTTGCCCAATTGATCGTGAGCCCGGCAGCCACTGAGCAGCGCCAGATCGACGTTGCTCTATCCCTTATTGTTGAACGCCAAACAAGGTAGCAACAACTCCCATCTTTTAACGTCTTTTGGTATGACGCGGCCGGGGTTCGAACCCACGACCTCCCGGTTGTGAGGCGGACGCTCTACTGACTGAGCCAACACTCCGGTATAGGGGGCTGTATTCCAATGTGTAACCACCGTTTGCCTCTTCCTTACAATACATTTATAGGACTAACTAAGAAAGAAAGAGAGTAACAATGAACGAATCTTTCAGGATTGAACAAAGAGAAAAAATTCAGCTAACCAGACGAACTATAGAAAATGCAGGTCATTCTTTATTCCATATGCCCGCCATAACTACCTTGATAGCTATCCACTTTTCATGTATACTCATTACAGATAATTTAAAAAAAAAACTATTAGTCTAAATTTGATTTGTCCTGTTCATATCACTTTCCATAATTCGGGATGATAAGAATGTGTGTTTGCATCCATGCTATTTACATAATACATTCTGACAGAATCTAGCCTAATGGTGAAGACATCAAAGAAAATATCTTAGTGGGTTTTTTTTCCTTTTACATACGAATGCATGCTATAATATTTGTTCGCACAAATTAAACCATTAGAGCATGGTATGTTTGATTTGATAACTGAAAGTATTATTTATAGATCGAAAGCTAAAAATTCATTTGTTCTACAGGTAAGAAGAAGTTCCTCGGTTCGTGAAGCATTGGGTGTTAGCGAGTCCTTCGAAACTAACGCATCATCGTCACATGGAGCAATAGGTCTTTTCACATTGCAGAACTTACGAAAGTTGGACACCTTCGTGAGCCTAGATGAAAGATTCTACCTAGGAATGTCTGCTGCAGCTTCACAGTCCAAGGTTTTTAATTATTGTATTAACTTGATGAATCCTTAATCATAATCATCATTATGTCTTATCTGATGCATGTTATTTGTTTTTTTAATAAGATTAAGACAATTATTTAATTCATGAACAAAACTTGGTTATTTACACTAATAATTTCGTTCACTTCTTTTCACAAAGGTGATAAGTCTAGGCATCCTAAAAGGCTTGTAAAAGGGTCTTGCTCTGCTCTTCCTTCAGCTCCACCCTCTTTCTCTTCCATTTTCTGTCCACTTATGTATCTTCCTCTGTCATGTTTCTCTTTCTCTCTATGTGGCGGCGCTTGGGACATCGAGGAAAATCTGACCCCAAGTCAAAGTCTTTGCCACCCTCCAAAATATGAAGAAGTCACTTTCACTTTTACATTTTAACATTTTAGGTTAATCTTTATTGACTTGTTTCCATAGCAATAGAAGATTATATTGGCACTAAACACACTATAGGACGCAGGACATTTTCCATAAGAAGATTTTCCCTTGACGCCAGTGCGCCCCTACACTGTCTTGTACAATTCTCTTGCCGCAATTGTCGATACATACACACGCAAAGTGGCGTAATTAACCAAACCGGTTGAGAGAGCCGAGCCAGAAAGGGCTCCAAGTGTCAATCCGTGAAGGCGGGGGGGGGGGGGTACATCCGCCTTTCCCTGAAATAAGAAGTCTATGCAGCTATTCTATTTCATACACATTTCACAGTATAGCAACTCCATGAGTAAATTGCATATTTTATTTTCAAAACGCTACAAAATGTCACGTTTTGTACTATAATAGTAATAATAATAGTTCAGTTCTTGTATAGCGCATAATACGTAATTAAATAACATCTCTACGCGCTTCCAAAGAGCTTTGGAAATTGTTTCACCCTAGCTTTAACTCCGGTAGTCGTTATCATCGCACATCAAGGAATAATCCTACCAAGTACCCATTCACCTCACCTGGGTTGAGTGGGTTGAGTTCGGCAAATGTAGATCAATGATTTGACAAAGGACATTAGCGCCGCGGCGGGACTCGAACCGCGGAGCTTGTGATCGACAGTCCGGTAACGTATCCACTCGACCACAACACCTATACAATGCCCATTTTAATTTCTTTCAATTTACGGGTAGGGAGAACTTTTACAGAAGCTTCCCATAGTCTACTAGGAATTGCCGCATCTTTTTGCAGTAATATTTCACCCATCTTTTCTTACTTTTGAAAGAAAAATCACGATATTGTATAAGCCTATAGTATAGGCGGCTTGGTATAATGTGTATGAGAAAATGTCGATTTTTCTTTTAAGGAAATTTCGATAGTTAAAAGCAAAGACTTGCATTTAGAAGAATTGTGAGAGGAGAGTTACTAAGAAAATTCAGCCATTTAAAGGTTTAGGAAACTCTTTCTAGGCTCTCTCAATATAACACAATTAGACTTGTAGCTTAACAAAAGATAGTACCTTATGTGTCATTATCAAAAAAAAAGTTGCCGCTCAAGCCTCGAAACCCCTACCCATTTTTAGTGGTTATTTGGGGGATTTTTCTCGAAATAAGGCCCATTTTTCACAATTTTCGGGTGTTTTTCGGATATTTGCCGAAGATTTTGAAAAAACGTACCCATTTTTAAGGGTATTTTTGTTAAAAATGGGACCCATGTTTAGATATTTTTTGTAAAAAAGTGACACATTGGAGCAGTACGACCCCATTTGTTTTAACCCTAAAAAGGCTGGGCTATTTGAGGTCCTAATACGGCCGGGGGGGGGGGCAATAGAGACCCCCCCCCCCCTAATATATCGACCGTGAAACGGCCGATCGCCGCGAAAATGTGCACGCATATCAAGTGAAGTGTAAAAAATACTATGGTAACTTTAATTTTTTTTGAAAAATTCATTCATTTGTATATTTATGGTAATTTATGCAAATAAGGTTATAACATTCACCTTTTCACCCATAAATCATATATTTTTTATATTTAAGTATTCTTTTTAACTACATGTATTCGTTAGAACATTTGAAACAATAATACGACAAAAAATGGAAGAGCTAGATTATTCCTTATGTTATCTCTTGTTTTGATAATTTCTGATGTATTTCATTGGGTTTTTAAAACTTTTTTTTAATGTGTTTGTGGTTTTATTTCATTTCTAATTACAATTCAACTATTTTGACTCTTAAAACAAACACCTAAACTTTAAACAAGACCCAATAATTTTTTTAGGAAAAATGACATTTACATATGTTTTGTACACAAATCACAAAAAGGAGCGATTTTCTGGCTGACATGCAAAGACAAAAGGCCACGTGACTTTGTAACTGTAAGTCCGATTTTCGAAAAAATGTTTTAAAAGATGCGCAAGACTCGAAAGAAAAAAGTCAGCGGGCGGCGGGGCGCCATCCGTATGTGTTCCAAAACAATCAGAAAAATCGCGGGGGGGGGCTGCATAATGTTAATATGTGAGTACCCCTCCCCCCGGATTGAAACCAATAAAAAACATAGAAAGGATGCATTTCATTTTACACCATTCTTTTATTTCCACGTTATTGTATCCCCGACAGTATGCCTATGCTGGAGGATACTTTGGATTCCGCAGCAGCGTGACTCCACCGCCTCCGCGCGCCGCGTCATTCTTGTGAGCGCTTTAACTGCCACATTCCTTGATCGATTTCTTTCAAATTGTGTATGGAGACCATAGAGATATATAACTACTAACACTAGAGGGCGTACTCGCTCAAATTGCTGTGCGGACCTGGAGCGGTGGCCGCCATTACTAAGGAGGGCAGAAAAACGAACGACCCAACAAGATACTGTGCATAACATACGTGGAAAAATTTGGAGAAGCCAGGTTCGTGCGTTGCATTTGGATGTTCGAACCGAAGAAAGAAAGGGAACTGCATAATATTTCACAAGTAAGTTCTTCTTAATGTTATGTTGATTAATAAGGAGATTTTAGAGCTAAAATTGTAGTTTATGCAGTGACTCACTGACTGTAGTCTGTACCCGGGTTGTCTGACATGACAAGCCACCGCAGCTTCTGCAGCAGCGGAGCGCGCCAGTCCACGCCCGCCGGGCTGGGGCAGGCATGGGTTAAGGTTCTGGGGACGGTGATGGGAAAATTCTGCTGCGCTGGAGTCGCTTGCAACTCCAAGAGCCAGAGAGTCCTACTCGGAAATATAACTCCATGAGCTTGATTCTATTAAAAAAAAGTCTAGAATAAAATGATATAATTAATTTTATCTTATCTAATTTCAAGATAAAAATCAAATGTCAACTATATTTTAACTAGATCTAGAGTAGACTAGACCTCTTGACTCTAGATCTAGATCTAGACCAGGCCTTCTCAACTAGTTTATTAGAAGCGCCAAAACAAAAATGTATTAAGGTTGAAGTGCCAACCTGTATGTTTGGTGACTGTGTTGCGAGGGAGCGTAGCGACCGAGCCGATACCGGGTGGGGTCCAGGGGGCGAAGCCCCCGGAAGCTAGTGGATTTTAGGGCTTTTTTAAGGCCCAGATGTGGCATTTTTAACACCTTTTTGTTCCATAAAACATCAATCATAATTTCATATTGATGTGAAATAATTATTACAATTCCTTGCTAAAATCTACACTGGAAGTTAATTTATATGTAGTTATTTTGGTGCAATAAACACAGAAAATGTCAAAATGAAGTGAAAATCAAACCAACAAAACGGCTTGCTTACATTTTAGGCTCAACTTCGACTGCGACTTTTTGATTTTGATGATTTTTTTTTTTTTTAGAATATAATTTTTTTTTTTCTTTCTTAATTTTTTTTTTTTAATTTGTATTTATTTCGTTTTTGTTTTTTTGGAACAGTCGCGCGCCACTTTGACTGACCGCAAGCGCCACGAGTGGCGCGCGCGCCGCCAGTTGAGAAGGCCTGATCTAGACTCTAGATCTAAACTCTAGTCTCTAATTTCTAAAGCCCGAAAGGCAAAGCCAGGCTAGACAGAAATAACCGTCTGATATGGGTCATTTCTTTAATAAAACTGCATGACATTTGTTGACATTCCCCATAATATAATCAGAGGTCTAGTGAAGCCAGACGCAGTCTCAGTAGAACAACCGACGATATAGAGAGACTGAAGCTTTGGGTCTAAGCCAGGCTAGCCTGCCATATTTCACATCACAGGAGTTATCCAACTAGGCTAGGCTAGCCTAAAAATCCCACCGCACACTACACTATTTCTATCAAATTTGCTTATGACTTGCTGAAATCATTATTTTATTTATTTGGCTGGAAGCTGCTTTCAGTTTCAGTCTTAAAAATCACATGAAATAGCATGAATAGTAGAACAATTGTCATGTTATGAGAAAAAACTCATTATTGTTATGCCTCCGTCCACCGAAGGTGGTGCCGGAGGCATCATGTTTTCGGGTTGTCCGTCCGTACGTCCGTCCGTCCGTCCCGTTTGACCGTTATCACAATATCTCAAGAACCATTTAAGATTTAAACTTCAAACTTTAGGATAGTATGTATCACCATAGGAAGACGATCTGATTAGATTTTGGAGCACGTATGTCAAAGGTCAAGGGTCACAGAGGTCAACTTATGAAATTCCATACATTGAGATTGTTATCATGATATCTCAAGAACCACTGGAGATTTAAACTTCAAACTTAGTGATAGTGTGTATCACTATAGGAAAACAATCTGATTACATTTTGGAGCACGTAGGTCAAAGGTCAAGGGTCATAGAGGTCAACTTATGAAATTCCATACATTGAGATTGTTATCATGATATCTCAAGAACCACTGGAGATGTAAAAACTTCAAACTTAAGGATAGTATGTATCACCATAGGAAGACGATCTGATTAGATTTTGGAGCACGTAGGTCAAAGGTCAAGGGTCACAGAGGTCCACTTATGAAATTCCATACATTGAGATTGTTATCATAATATCTCAAGAACCACTGGAGATTTAAACTTCAAACTTAATGATAGTGTGTATCACCATAGGAAGACAATCTGATTAGATTTTGGAGCACGTAGGTCAAAGGTCAAAGGCCACAGCGCACATTATGAATGCAAAAACAGCTTGTGATCGCGTTATCTCAAGAACCGATTGATGGATTCATGCCAAAATTAGGTCATGTTTGTTACTTGCAGAGCCAATGAACTGAGTAGATTCTTGGTTCATAAGGTCAAAGGTCAAAGGTCATGGGCCCATTATGTATGCAAAAATAGCTTGTGAACGCATTCTCATTAGAACTGACAGATGGATTACTATTTAACTCAGAACATCTTGCAGAGCCAATGAACTGAGTAGATTTTATGGTCATGAGGTCAAAGATCAAAGGGTCATATATGTATATGAGAAATTGCTTGTAATCACAATATTCTGAGAACCTGTCAATGGATTACCATTGAACGTGAATTCAATTTTTTTTTTCTGTTTTGGTTTGTAAAATTGCTCTATAACGGAGGCATCATTTTCGACTGCGCGCAGTCGAATTCCATCTAGTTTCCATTTGCTTTTATTGTAATGCAGGAATACACCCAAGAGAGGAAAGGATGTTACACACCACATCTCCTTCCTAGAGCTGTGCCTACTGTCTTTCCTGGACATCCTTCCTATAAACAGACCCATGGCTCAAGACTCCCAGCAAAACCATGTACAACATCCGAAAGTGTTCCCATGCCTCCAAAGAAACCCTATGACATTACAAAAGAACATGACTATTCTTTTTCTGTCTGAGTTGATTAGAAACTGAATATAACCAGACAGCAAGTGCAGGATGAGAAGAAACAGCTTAAAGTGGTGAAACAAGGTAAACAGGAGAGATGGAAAAACCAGGACTCTCTTGCAGGAAGTCCACGAAAGCAAGCTCATTAGCCAGGATCAGCTCGACCTACTTCAACACAACTTTGGAGAGAACGCATTTTCAGGAAAAAAAACCAAAACATAGAACTTCATTCGTACAAACTACAAAGACAGATCGGTCTTTTATATTTTGCCTCTTGTCTGCATAGCTTATCCACTGGATGATTGACTGTGAAGCCGTTTAAAACTGGAGAGAGCTTTCAATAATCTTTAAAAAAAACAGAACAATTTGAGACTTTTGTTCTGTGTAATGAAATAAAATTCTTGGGACACATTGTGACAGTTGCACAACCTAACCATAATTTTCTGTTTGTTAACTTTACACAAAGGCAAAGTAAAGTGGAACTTAGAAGAAGAGTTGATTACATTAGGGGTTAAACAAAATGTACTTGAATTTTGAGTTGTTGTGAGGTACACTGTATTTGAATATTTACTCTATAAGCTTCATAATTGTACCTGCTGTATCTGATTCAGTTGCTATAATTTTTGCAAATTATTTGCACTCTACATGTGCTTTGATTCTGCAGGTACAGTATGGATAACCTGAGATAAACATGTAGACCTTTATTATAACATTGTCTGGATGGCTCTCAACCAAGTGATTTACATCATTAAAGATGAAAAGCAAGAAATTCACATCAAGTGAGCCCATTTTAAATAAAAGAGAAGAATTCACAGATGTGTGGCATTTGAAAAGCTTGTGTAATGCACAGTTGCACACCATATACACACCCATAGATCGTTTTGTACATAGGTTTGAATTTTGTTCCAAAATGGAAAACTGCTTTTGAAGAGATTTGATAACAGAACAATTATATGGAATAATGTCACTAGATGTAAACCCATAAGATTGTGCACTCTTTGGCTTGTTGTATCTACTGTGTACATTTGAGGGTAATCAGTTTCAAATTTATTATTATACCTGATGAATAATGATGTCAAAAGACCATGTTACTATGAGGTGTCACTGAATAGCGTAGTGCAGTATCCTGAGATGTAAGTCTCTTCATTTATAGTTCTTCATAGCAATACAGGTGACTTGGAATATATATGCTCAATTACTATTTCTGGTTTGCATTTATTACTCGATGAAATGTCTTTGTATTATTAGTAAATGTGACGCGCCTGCGTGCGCTTGGAGCCAAGACTAGTTAATAAAGTGTTCGTTATCGCTGACATCTTGACACATAGACATTGGCCTCCTGACATTTATGTTTTGGGAGTTATTGTGGCGGTTTTGGGATGTGTAATGCTTGTCTTTGGTGGCGAATCAATTTGTCGTGGTTGTGTTGCCTATGATCCGTGACAGTAAATTTGGGGCTAAAATCTGAGGTGTTGTTTTTGCAATGTCTGTCCTTTCAATTGTGATGTATTATTGCAGTATATATGTCCGATAAAATGTCAAAACTTAAAGGTAAAGACCAGTATTGGTAACGCCCCAATTTCAAAAAATGAAATGGAAGCTCTCATTACCAATCATGTGAAAGAATATGTTTTGACTAAATACATGATGATAAAAAATTTGCCGGGAAACCGCCTACTAATTCATATATTTGGTAAATTTGTTTCTCTCATGGTCCTGTGAGAGATATAGGGTAGTCCCATATACATCTTTCTGTGTATAGTACTTGTAACTTTACGAAGAATGGGCCAAATTTCTTATCATTTTGATGATTCCAGAACCTTGCAGATGCTAGATGCTAGATGATCAACCTTTTCTGATCGATTCCACAACGTTTCTTTCACAATTCAATCGCATGACCATAACTGGTCTTTACCTTTAAATGCCTATGCTGTAGAATATCAACACACGTGTGCCGTGTGGTAATAAAAGGTTCATTTATTCATTTTTTTCTTCAAATTTAATTATAAGTTTATTCTCTAAAACTGGTTGATGAAGAAAATAAGAAATACACTGTATCAAGGAGAATATTATTTATGGAGAAAAAAAGTGGTGTGAATAAATAATTATTACATCAATGATCAGCTGTTTTTAAAGAATATTCATATAGTTTCAGACATATAGAGATTTTATAGAGAATAGGTGAAAGACATAAGGTGTGAATTTGATATAAAATGAGTGAGAGAAGAAGAAAAAGAATGTTTGGATGGATGGATGAATGATTGGATGAGTAAATAACATAATTTTTTAAAAATAAATGTGTATAATTCTTTCCTTCCCCCTCTTCCTATCTTCAGTATCGTCCTACATCTGCATTTCCATTATCTACCTATCCTTCTATATTATATCTATCTATCCATCTATTTATGTGTCTAGCTATCTACATACCCATCTCTATCCCAAATCTATAAGTATCAATCTGTTTATAATAGCCATAAACATAAAATGAATATATTACCTTTAAAGCGTTTTAAATCAATAAACCCTGGCTCTCATAATAACTGAATTAGAAAGACATTGGCCCCCGGCATTGGCCCTGTAGCATAAAACTTTGTTTAATATCATGACATAAATATCAAATACAAGTCTCAAATGCTTGATTCTGATTGGTTGAAAGCCAAGTAATATTTAATGTCATAATATCACAGTTTTATATTGACAAAGAGGAAGAAAAATTGAAGATATACTGAAATATAAATAGCTTTTTGTGTCCCTTTTACCTCACCATAACATCTGTAATTAATCTTGACCTACACCAGATACCATGACTGAGGCATGAGTAGGGTTCATGCATTATGCAAAATACCACGTTTCATACTCGAAAACCGATAAATCAACCCGAAAAATGAAGCTTCACATTGCTTTTCAGTAGCACAGTTTCGATGGAACATCCGGGTATTTCTCGATGTTTTGCCCTCCTTAGTAATGGCGGACCGCGCTCCATGCGCGCACAGAGCTTTGAACGGGCGCGTATGACGAGTCCGCTCTCTAGTCTTATTAAGTATATATCTCTATGATGGAGACGTATCTTGGTATAATCTACAAAATGTAATTTTTTGGTGATGCTGCCCCCAATGTCTCATGTTTTATAGGTTAAAAGGCCATATTTTTGTGGATGGTTTGTGTGCGCTCTCTTAGGCCACATTTCTCAGGGATTTTGTTCAAATATTGAACGAAGATGTATCTTGGTCAAATCTACAAGTCTTTAGTGTTTGATGATGCTGCTACCTATGTTCCTCTGTTATAGGGTCAAAGGTCATATTTTGGTGGGTGTCTAGTGTGCGCTCTGCAGGTCATATTTCATGACGGATTTCTTTCAAATTTTGTATGAAGATGTATCTTCGTACAATCTACACATCTACGCTTTTGGGCGATGCTGCCTCTATTGTTCCGTCCTTTATAGGGCCAAAGGTCACATGTCTTTTTTGCGCTCTAACTGCAACATTTCTTGATGGATTTCTTTCAAATTTTATATGGAGTTGTGTCTAGATAAAATCTACGATATTTCTAGTTGAATTTAACGGGAAGTATGAATCTTGTGAATAGACTAGAGTTTAATGTCATAATGATATAAAATAATATAAATGCGTATTTTTAAAACCCTTATCCTATAATTTTAGATTTTATAATTTTTTTTATAGTATTTCAATAGTCTCAAAGATATATTATATGTACACTGT
The DNA here is from genome assembly GCA_035222895.1 of Strongylocentrotus droebachiensis. Lineage (NCBI taxonomy): Eukaryota > Metazoa > Echinodermata > Echinoidea > Camarodonta > Strongylocentrotidae > Strongylocentrotus > Strongylocentrotus droebachiensis. Next base: position 19,382 of record JAVYIG010016211.1, on the reverse strand, counting down.
ACAAAAAAAGATATTTCATTTTGTATTCTGCTCGTATATAGACACTCTCTTTCTTTTCCAACTATTCATAATTAATCACGTTTGAATTCCTTCATCTCGTCTTTCATTGTTCTTACCAGACCCGTTTCTTTTTTGTTTTTTTAGCCCCTATCTATCCCTCTCTCTCTCTATCTATCTCTCTCGTTTACTATTTTCTTTGCTTTAAAAGCCTAAGTAGATGGTAATGATGTTTCATTGATGACAATAACAATATTTAAGTTATGCATATACTTGATATTACTATCCTCTCTATTTAACCTGTCCTGTCACATCACCAGATTGAGGAGCTAACGCACTGGAGCGCAGATCTGAGTTCTGTAGCATCCTCTCATTATGCGACAGGTCTCTGCTTCATGCCAAATCTTCGATTACTGCATCTGGACGGTGTGCAGCTGAGTGATGAGTTCTACTCAGCAATGGCCTCTGAGGCCTCAAAATCAAAGGTATAACAAACACGAATTCTATTGGAAACGGTTTATTGTTAGTTTTGCATTCTTCACACTCAACTTATGGGGTAGGTCTAACTGTTTTTTCACAATTTTTTGAAAGACATCATTTATTTTTCATCAGTTACGAGCACTCTCATATCAAAATTATAAAAGTTTGTCCATGCTTACAAGAAAATACATCACGTGAGTACAATGAAATTTGGTGTCCTAATTATATAGATTCATATAAAGGCATGTTTTAAAAGCATATACCCTAGAAATAGTATTTTGCATTCTATATTTAGAAAATATTTAACATTTTGCCAGTAGTCGCAGGAAGTCGATTTTACATGTGCATTGGTAAAGGGATAGTTAAGTCCTTGTTTCAGACCGCAAATGCCTTCAAAGTGCATGATTATTGCTCTCGATCTTATATATGACATTTTTAGTGCTCTTTTAGGACCAAAAATTGCTATGAAGGTAATTTTAGACCCCAAAATGTGTGAATTTTAGCCAATGCGATCATACCAATTAAGCTCCACTTCCCCAATAATACAGAGACCGTTAATTAATAATAACAATATACGCTGGTTGCGCGTAAAATAACCAACACGAAAAAGCCAACACTCGGCATTGGCTGGAATAAAACGATCAAGGCGCTTTATCGTTTTTCTCAATGGCTGGTTCAAATTATCGAATATTTGTGGGGCACCACAAATATTAGAAATCGTTATATTTATGAATATTTCAATATTTCAGCCGTCTCTGAACCGATTTTGATCAAAAACATGATTTCGTCAATTAAATTGCATGTTCTTTCAAATTTGACACTAGATTTTTCATTATCGCCCTCTGCAAAAAAACTCAACTATTCCTTTAATAGACGGATATAACACTTTTATTCTGATCGAACAGACACGGTCTCTCTTTTCTAACTATCTATATTCAATCACATTTGTTTGTCTTTCTTCATCTCGTCTTTGTTTGCTCTTACCACACCCATTTTCCACAGCGGTTTTTTTCTCTCTTTATGTCTCTGTCTATGTCCGAATTTGTTTAGAAATATTTTTGTATCTTTAAATTCCACTGTAACTGTATTTAACTGTATTTTCAAAGTTTTTAAAAAGAAATCATTGATGAAAATTACTCACGAGCACTCTCATATTAATATAATAAATAGTTTGGCCATGCTGACAAGGAAATAAATCATGTGAATACAATGAACTTTGGCGTCATGATGATATAGATTCATTAAAAAACGTGTGTAAAATTCCTTATCCTATTAAGAGTATTAGGCATTTGAAAAAGGAACTAATTTGCCCACAGTCGCAGTAAATGTATTAAACATTTGCATTGTAAATAGAAGATAAAACACTATTATTCTGCTTGAAAAGTCAAGGTATCTCTTTTCAAACGATCTATAATTAATTTAATTTGCTTGTCTTTCTTCACCTCGTCTTTCTTCGCTCTTACCACACCCATAGCACACGGGCTATTTCTCTCAATCTCTTTGTCTCTCAACTCTGTCTATGTCCCGTTCTCTCTCTCTTTCTCTTTCTCCCTCTTTCTCTTTCTCCCTTCTCTTTCTGTTGCTTTAAACGTTTAAGTAGAGGTATTTAATGTAAATTAATGCAATACAAAAATATTTAAATCAGACATTTCGTCTATACTTGATAATACTATTAACTCTATTCAACCTTTCCTGTCACATTACCAGATTGAGGAGCTAAAGCACGAGAGGGCAGGTCTGGGTTCTGCTGCATCCTCTCATTACGCGAGAGGTCTCTGCTCCATGCCGAATCTTCAATCACTAGATCTGGTCGATGTGGAGCTGAGTGATGAGTTTTACTCAACAATGGCCTCTGAGGCATCAAAATCAAAGGTATACCCAATCACGATTTCTATTGAAAACGATTTGTTTCCAAATAGTATTTTGAGGTAACTGTTTGTTCATATGTTTTTTAAAGCAATCATTTATTTTCCTTAGTTACGAGCACTCTTATATCAATATGATAAATAGTTTTGCCATGCTGACAAGGAAATAACTCATGTGACTAGAATGGTCTATGATTTCATCATGAATTAGATACATATAAAAACGCTTTTTAAAGGCACGTATCCTATGACTAATATTTCTTCTTTATAAAGATATTATTTATGTTTTGTCAATAGTCTAAATGAGATATCGCATATACACTGTAAAGGGAAACATATAACATTTTATTCTTCTTCAACAGACAGGTTTATCTTTTTTCAAATATATATATATATATATATAATTGATCTAATTTGTTTGTCCTTTTCATCTCGATTTTCTTTCCTCTTGTCACACACCTATTTCCCATTTTTTGTTTGTATTTTCCTCTCTCTCTCTCTCTCTCCCCTTTCTCTTTCTCTTGCCTTAAAATTCTATTTAGAGGTTTATGATGTTACATTAATAACGCTGAAAATAATCTAATTGGACGTGTCGTCTTTACTTGATAATACGTTTCACTCTATTCAACCTGTCCTGTCACATCACCAGATTGAGAAGCTAACGCACAAGTACGCACATCTGGGATATGTTGCATCCTCTCATTACGCGAAAGGTCTCTTCTCCATGCCAAAACTTCGTTCACTGGAACTGGAATGTGCGGTGCTGATGGAGGAGTTCTACTTAACGATGGTCACTAAGGCATCACAATCCAAGGTATACCCGAACACGATTTCAATTGGAACGATTTGTTTCGAAATATATTTACATTCTTCATATTCCACATATGGGTGACTGTTTTTTCACACTTTCTTAAAATCTATTTAAAAATCTATTTTCATCAACCGCGAGCAGTCTCACATGAATATAATGAATTGTTTAGCCATACTGACAAGGAAACAAATCATGTGAATATAATGAACTTTGGTGTCATGATATAGATTCATTTAAAAGCGTGTATAAGATTACTTATCCCTATAAAATTTATATTACACTTTTTTTAAAGAACTTACTTATAGTTTGCCAATAGTCCCCGGAAAATAATTCTACATGTGCATTGTAAATAGACTGATATAACATTTTTGTTCTGATTGAATAGACATGGGGTGGTATTCTGAACATTGTTGTAAGTTTTGTGTTATCTTTTGTTGTATCTTCCAGAGATAACACAGCGCTAATATTGTTGTAAGTTGGTATTCTGAACATCATTTTATCCCTGTGTTATCTCTCGAAGGACCGCCTCTATCTTATCTTTGACCACTATTGACACGCCCATTTGTATGGACCCTACCAATCAAAATCTGTTTTATATAAGCATTATAAGTAGGTCAACCAATAGGAATAATTTAGGCCATATCTAAAGATGCGCCTAGCGCATACTAATCTTGAGCGTAATTAGTTATTTGAGCGCTTATTACGCGCGTCATCATTATGCGCTGTTGAATGTGGATCATGAAGACAAATCACGCTTTCACCATATTGGTTCGTTTGTTCGTGTCTCCTTAGATCAAGATTACTGTAATCTTGATCTTCGGAGTAGTTGCTACAACCGGCCGTGTCAGACACGTTGCCCCGGGTGCGAGATAGGACTCTTGTAGCGTGCCCCCATTTAAAACAATTATACAGTTACCGTTAATAATACATTTAATTAATAGTATGAAACTATTAAAATTACTCTCATGTTACGGGAAAAAATATTGCATATACATATATTATGAATCAATTGATTTGGTCGATCCAGTTCGATGGCACAAACACGGCACAACTGGACAGAGATCCTAATAATTACAGAGCTTGGTCTTGTTGCTCTGTTCGCCAGCAGTTTAAGGATATGGAATCCCGCGGCATATTGGTTAAGATGAGAGCATTAAAATCGTGATATCCTAGCATGTAATTTCTTAAAAAGTTCTCATCTGTGATGTTTCCGGTCAACACACAATCTTCTTCTAACTCGTCTATTGGCACGAAGTTGGATCTGGGCAAGAAATATTGCCGCCATTATATCACAACGAAAGATACAACAACCCCCTACCTGTTGTAAATATTGTTGTAAATACCATGCAAGATAAGATAAGATAAAAGATACAACAACTTTCAGAATATCAATTATCTCGACATATTATCCCTTGTGCGCATATGCAAATGAGGATTAAACGCCAATTTATTAATAATACGCACAATTACAAGCGCACCAAACTATGAGCGCAGGCGCGGCCAATGAGATGAGAGAAAAGATACAACAAAAGATAACACAAAAGTTACAACAGTGTTCAGAATACCAACTTTATCTTATCTTCAAAGATACAACAATATTAGAGATAACACAGGGTTCAGAATATCGCCCATGGTCTCTCTTAATTAATTTCTACAATTAATCAGATTTGTTTAAGTTCCTTCATCCCGGCTTTCTTTGCACTTACCACACACACCCATTTTCCTCGAGTTTTCCTATCTGTCTCTGTCTCTTTCCAGGTCTCTCTCCTCCGCTCTCTCTCTCTCTCTCTTTTTTCTCTCTCTCTCTCTCTCTCACTCACACTCTCTCTCTCTCCCTTCTCCTTCCCTTGCTTTAAAAGTCTAAGTTTAAGTCTAATCTTCTATATATTATATTAATAGGCAACATCGTCGTGGGGGTACTTTTTGGGTCATCAAAAACCTTTCCTCGACCGTACCCGCCTTCGCCGTTGCGCGGGAACGGTGACATACAGCGTGTCCACACACAAAACAATTTATCCCGAAACTCTCACTATGAATATGATTGACAAAGAAAGCGGACAAAATATACAGTTCCTCGGGTAGACAAAGGAACATCCCTTCACTGCTATTATGTAAAAAGGTCAATATGCATGTGACACCTGTTCTACACATGTTTACATAATAGCAGTGAAGGGATGTTCCTTTGTCTACCTGAGGAACTGTATATTTTGTCCGCTTTCTTTGTCAGTCATATTCATAGTGTCTATAACGAAACGTCGTATAAAGAATCATCGTATGAATTTCAGAGTGTCCACACACAAGAAACGTCGTATAAATAATCATCGTATAAATTCCAGGATGTCCACAGACAGAAGAAAGTAATCCTGAAACTCTACAGCGAAATGTCGTATAGGCAGGGGCGTAGACAACGGGGGGGATGAGGGGGATGCACCCCCCCCCCACCTCACAAGGTGGGGGGGATGGCATGTACAATCATCCCCCCCAGGTTTTGGGGAATGATATTTGCTTACTTAATAAGTCATAATGATGATAATAATAGTAATAATAATAATGATAACAATTATAATATTAATAATAATAATAATTATGATGATGATAATAATAATCCTCATCATTATTGTAATTGTGTTTATTGTTATTAGCCGCATTCACACGGTGAAAGCCAATTCAGACGGTAACAAATACTTTGTGGTTATCTTGTGGTTTGGAAACCACAAGATAACCACAAGATTAAACAGGCGCGGATCTACGGGGGGGGGGTTTAGGGGGTTTAAACCCCCCCCCCCCTTGGGCGGCCCAAAAAACAAACAAAACAAAAAAAGGGAAAAAAAAGAAGAAAAAAGAAAGAAAAAAGAACGCACGCTGGAGAGAAACCCTTTCAAGTGCAAATATTGTGAGAAGATATTCAACTCATCTGGTAACTTAACCAAACACATGATAACTCTGGATATAACTGTGTATTTAACTGTTACTTGATTTAAAAAGACGTTATCATGCACTGCTTTTTATGGTCTCCATTGTGTTAATAGATGCCAGGAAAACATCACTTACGGGGTTCAAATAAACACCCCCCAAAAAATCGGCTCGCCGCTTCGCGGCTCGTGGACGATGCTCCGCATCGTCATTATTTTGGTCACCCCCCCTTAGCAAAAAGCTAGATCCGCCCCTGAGTCATCCCCCCCCCCCCCCAGGTGTACGAACCTGTCTGCGCCACTGCGTATAGGTGCGCAGTTTGCTACTGCGGTCATGAAATGGAAGCGAAAATGAGAGGTCTGGTCTCCTTTCGCTGGAGGTCAAGTTAAGCCCCGCCTAGTTAGTTACACTAGTTACACTCCCCATGTCCACACACAACATTTTCCGTGATTAGGCGTGATTAAGAGTGATTCTTTATTGAGTTTCAGTTCGAAACGATGCCCAAACCTGCGTTTCGTTAAACTAGTTTCGTTATACGACGTATCGTTAGTGAGTGTCCACACACACAATTTTCATCGTAAAACTATCGCGAAACGATATAGCTAATCACGCCTAATCACGGAAAATGTTGTGTGTGGACAGGGGGACATTGCCACGAAACATGTCTCCCGTATTCTACACGTATCGAAATACTGACAAGTATGTTCGTTATCAAATAAGTTTACAGAGTACATTTAAGTTTGAGAATAAGACAACATATTTTATATTGCTTGATTTAACTGAGAGGGGGAAAAAGGGAATCTCAGAAAAGCTAGGCTTGTTGAGCGAGATTCCCAGTATAAATTAAATTATGGACCATCAACAACGTGCATCAAATTCTGCACATGTCCGCCCCCAGAGAGACCAGAGACGCGCCAACCCACCCGCCCGCTCCAGATCCCCGGGTCTCCCCCGCCAAGGCCCATTCAGCGTACATCAGTCTGCCGTTGCCAGGTCGAGCAAGCTCAAGGTTTGTCCGACCAGGGACATGATAGAGAAGGACTGCAATCAAGCCGCTCTCGTTTGACCCCATGCTCCAAGCCGCCGAAAAGTTAAGCGCAAATCTGCAACTGCTGACCAGGTGGTGAGATAAAAGAGCGCATGAAATTTCAGGATTTAGAATTCCTAAATCAAAAAATGGTATCACAGCAACTGTTCTCTGTCCCTTTCAATGATTTCTCATCCATTGTTAAATGTGTAAAGAGTAGAACAAGCAAACACAAACTTGTGTAATTTCATCCTTTTTTAACTTCAAAAATACAAAAAAAACACGCAAAAACACGCATTAGCAAACTTAATGTTATTGAAGATTGTAAATCATGGATCAAATAACGGGACATTAAAACATGCACAAATTAGCGCATTATCCTAAACTATTGAGTTTTTGTCAGGATGTAATTTTTCTTTTACCAACTCTGGCACACAAATTATAGGAAGGACGGAGTTCTAAATTTGGAAATGTGTTGATGCACTATTCCCAATACAATCCCCAATATTTTGTAATAAATGTAAAACTGGTGCCTGACTTCCGAAAGTCCCCGCAGTGGAAGCGCGGTTCGGAGCATGGAACTTCAAAGCCAAGTGGAATGTTACGCATCCCATTGTTACGCTTTAGAACTCACGAATGCGTTGAATAAATTACAAGAGTTTCACCGGCTTGATTCCAGTCCTTCTCTATCAAGTCCCTGGTCCGACCTAGCAACGAGCAACATAAAATATTGCACACCGAACCAGAAGCCCCAACAAAAGAAACACAAAGACCCGGCATAGGCAGCCGAACCCGCGCGTCCGGAGACTCTCCGGGAAGCGACTTTACGTTTTACACTGTAGTTCCGTCATTTTCACGATAAGTGAGTAAAACCGGGCTGCAGCAAAGACTACATGTACAACTGGGCGTTGTGGCGTGCGCCTGTAATCCAAGCTGCGTGGGGAAGTTCTCAGCTGAAATGATTGACGACGGTGCGAGATGCAGTTTGCGTGCTATTCACATGTATTGCATTGACTCTCGAGTACCGTACCCATTTATATCTAACGCTGTTTACCTTCATCAAAATCCCCTGGAAATATGGATATGGACGAAAAAATACTTGATTTGAGTTTTGAGGAGATAGAAGAAGGCTCCTCCATGGCATGGTTTTGGTTCTTAATCTGACTTTAGTCTAGATAAATGGTATATAACTTCCAAAAAGCGAGTGAATATAATTATCGTCGATGCATGTAGCGTTCAAGTTTCCCGTAGCGAGTAGCTGTGCGTGCGTACTCTGTGTGTGCAATATAGCACGTAGTCTTTGCTGCAGCCCGGTTTTACTCACTTATCGTGAAAATGACGGAACTACAGTGAAAAACGTAAAGTCGCCTCCGGGAACAAACAGGTGAATATTATAATTTGTATTGAGGCACTTCACAAAGACTTATGCATTAAATTTGGTTACATTACGAAAATGGCCTATTGTACAGCGATACAGTTCTTCCGTCGTGTTTCGGGAACGAACGCTATTATGGCTGAGAACAGTCGTGAAAATCAACAAGACGGAGACAATTTTGGTTCGCGCATGCGCAGATTGATTGTTGAGTTCGGTCACCCTCATCTTTACCTTCCGTCGTGTTTGCGAAAGCGCTCTATATACAGGTTACAAATGAAGACGGAAGCATAGTATTATGATATCGGTTGAGTGAATTCTCCCGTCATCTTTGCTTCCGTCGTGTTTGCGAAAGCGCTCTAATAGCGGCAAAGACCCCGCGAAAGGCGACGGACGTGAAAATCACAACATTTTGGCTGTAAAGCGACGGCAAAAAGGGACAACCAAGATTCGCTGACGGATGGGAACGACCTTCAGCGACAACACGACGGCAAGGGACGAATGGCTGCGGCAGGGAACGGGAGTCTGGCGACCCAAATCGGACGTTGTCTGAGCGGCGAGTGACGATGTCTCGACGGAGCCCGGCAACAAGGAACGACGTCAGACGGCTGGCAGCGGATTGACTGGCGGCAGGAAGCGGTGGGTTGCGGCGACGATGACGTGACTCAGCGGCCGACATCAAAGCCTGTGTGTATGCGGGTCTACCGTTGCAATGCCGTCATCAACCGTCACCCTCTGGCCAAAATTCGCAATCCATCGTCGCACCAAGGTCGTTAGAATTTCGTTACTTGCTGCGCAATGTGTCGTCAGGGTTCGAGATGTGACGTTACTTGCCGTTGTTTTGCCGTCAATGGTCGTTGACAACGACAACAACAAAAACAACGACTACCAACGAAACTGTGACGACCTCAAAACGAATAGAGACCGAATCGCACGACATGAAAACGTCAAGGAAATGAGGGTTGCGGTCTCCAACGAAATCTAAACGGAATCACAACGATTTTTTTGCCGCCACGAAATTGTCAACATGCTGAAAATTTGCCGACGGACGCGACTGATAATTTCGGCCGTCTGCGGTAGCTAACGGATTCGTCAGTGACAATTGAAGGTAACACACGATGATTGGCGGGAAATTCAATATTGCAATTCGCAGCTTAACGTGGCTTGCGGTAACCCCCCCCCCCCCCCCCCCCCCCCCTATTCGTCATAGTGTAAGCCGGTGTGACCGCGTCGTTTGTCCTACCAGTTTCATTTGTCCGTCAGAAATAATATGCGGGTTTTCTGCTCACACGGATCGTCCGAGGGACGATCCTCGTCCCCCTCAAAATTTGAAAAAGTGCACACAAAAAAAGTGTATAGCAAATACTGAATAAAGACTGCAACAAACTTTAGGGTGGCAGTTTCCCCCCTAATAAAATTCAAACGTGGTTCATTTCTAATTCGATACCAGTGATTTACAAAATGTTGCTAAAAAAGGCATGGTGTTTCCCTATGCTTACGGGGGCTCTGCCCCCTGTACCCCACCATGGGCCCTAAGGCGGGCCCCTGGTTGCGCATCTGACCGTAATTTAATTCCTAAAAACCCTGAGCTAACGGGGGCTCCGCCCTAAGGCGGGCCCCTGGATACTCATCTCACCGTTAATAAATGCCTAATATCCGTGAGCTTCATGGGGCTACACCCCTGGGGCGGTATTCTGAACCCTGTGTTATCTCTAATATTGTTGTATCTTTGAAGATAAGATAAAGTTGGTATTCTGAACATTGTTGTAACTTTTGTGTTATCTTTTGTTGTATCTTTTCTCTCATCTTATTGGCCGCGCCTGCGCTCATACTTTGGTGCGCTTGTAATTGTGCGTATTATTAATAAAGTGGCATTTAATCCTCATTTGCATATGCGCACGGAAGATAATATGTCGAGATAATTGGTATTCTGAAAGTTGTTGTATCTTTTATCTTATCTTATCTTGCATGGTATTTACAACAATATTTACAACAGGTAGGCAGGGGCGTCGCCAAAGGGGGGGTGTGGGGGTGCGACACCCCCCCCCCCACCTGTCAGGATATTGTCGGTAAAATTGCGCTGCCGTCGGGAAAAGAGAAAAGGGGGAGGGAAAAAAAGAGAGGGAAAAAAAGAGAGGGGAAAAAATAGAGGGAAAAAAGAGGGGAAAAAAGAGAGGGAAAGGGAAAGAAAAGAAAAAAAGAAAAGAAAAAGAAAAGAAAGAAAGGAAAAGAAAGGAAAGAAAGAGAAAGAAAGGAAAGAAAAGAGAAGAAAGAAAGAGAAAAAAGAAAAAAAGGGAGGAGAGGAGAGAAAGGAAAAGAAAGAAAAGAAAAAAGAAGAAAAAAGAGTGAAAGGGAAACAATAGAAACGGGGGATGAAAGAGAGGAGAGAGAGGGGAGGTAAGAGTCTGAGAGAGGAGGAGTGGGATTTATAGAGAGAAGGGGGTTGTTGGGTGCAGTCGTCTCGTCGAGGGAGCAAGAAAGACACGGGTAAATATGTTGCTGTGTCGGGTCAGCTTTGTCGGTATTCTTCTCGATCCTCGTGTACTATATCAATGCAGAAGTTTGAAGTCGGTGAGATGTATATTTTCGGTCGACCGACAATATACATCTCTCCCTACGAACTGTGACTTCTTATCCGCTGTGACGACTTCGAGAGTGACTACAATACTTGTATTTTCTCGAAGTTTAACTTTCGTATAATATCGGCTAAAGAAATCAGAGGTTTAAAATTTTCGGGAAAACTAAATTCAAACAAGGTTTAAGAGTCAACAAAGGTACGACGAATCGTCTTTCTTTCTTTATATTGTGATGAAACGCCCAAAATTCCGCGCTTCGCGCGGATTATACGAAACTTCAATTAGACGAGTCGAGAACGGTACAACGAATCGTCTTCCTTCTCTAATAATTAAAGGAAACGTCAAAACTTCCGCGCTTCGCGCGAGAGGGGGAAACTGGATTCAGACAAAATTAATAGGACTTTGAGGAAACGTCAAAGCTTTCGCGCTAAGAGTCGAAAACGGTACGATGAATCGTCTTCCTTTCTCTATATTGTGATGAAACGCCAAAAATTCCGTGCTTCGCGCGGAAAGGGAAAACTTCATTTAGACGAGTCGAAAACGGTACAACGAATCGTCTTCTGTCTCTAATAGTTTAAGGAAACGTCAAAGCTTCCGCGCTTCGCGCGAGAGGGGAAAACTAATAGGGTTTATTTAGAGTCCGCCGAAAACGGTACAACGAATCGTGTTCTTTCTCTAATAATATGAGGAAACGTCAAAGCTTTCGCGCTTTGCGCGAGAGGGGGAAACTGAATTCAGACAAAATTAATAGGACTTATTTAGAGTCGAAAACGGTACAACGAATCGTGTTCTTTCTCTAATAATTTGAGGAAACGTCAAAGCTTTCGCGCTTCGCGCGAGAGGGGGGAAACTGAATTCAGATGAAAAGGGCTTAATAAGAGTCGAAAACGGTACGATGCATCGTCTTCCTTTCTCTATATTGTGATGAAACGCCAAAAATTCCGCGCTTCGCGCGGAAGGGGAAAACTTCTTTTAGACGAGTCGAGAACGGTAAAACGAATCGTCTTCTGTCTCTAATAGTTTAAGGAAACGTCAAAGCTTCCGCGCTTCGCGCGAGAGGGGAAAACTAATAGGGCTTATTTAGAGTCCGACGAAAACGGTACAACGAATCGTGTTCTTTCTCTAATAATATGAGGAAACGTCAAAGCTTTCGCGCTTCGCGCGAGAGGGGGAAACTGAATTCAGATGAATAGGACTTATTAAGAGTCGAAAACGGTACGACGAATCGTCTTCTTTCTCTAATAATTTATTCAAGAGTCAAAGCTTTCGCGCTACGCGCGAGAGGGGGAAACTGAATTCAGATGAATAGGGCTTAATAACAGTCGAAAACGGTACGATGAATCGTCTTCCTTTCTCTATATTGTGATGAAACGCCAAAAATTCAGCGCTTCGCGCGGAAGGGGAAAACTTCCTTTAGACGAGTCGAGAACGGTACAACGAATCGTCTCCTTTCTCTAATAATTTAAAGAAACGTCAAAGCTTCCGCGCTTCGCGCGAGAGGGGAAAACTGAATTCAGACAAAATTAATAGGGCTTATTAAGAGTCGAAAACGGCACAACGAATCGTGTTCTTTCTCTAATAATATGAGGAAACGTCAAAACGTCAAAGAGGGGGAAGCTTCATTCAGATAAGGATTAAGAGTCGAGAACAATACACCGAATGACCGAATCGTCTCCTTTTTCTCATAATTTAATGAAACGTCAAAGGGAGGGGGAGAAACTGAATTCAGACAAGAATTAAGAGTCGAGAACAGTACACCGGATCGTCTGCTTTTTATCATAGTTTAATGAAACGTCAAAGCTTCCGCGCTTTGCGCGGGAGGGGGGGGGGGGACTGAATTCAGACAAGGATAAACAGTCGAGAACGGTTCAGCAAATCGTTTTTTTTTAATAATAATTTAATGAAACGTCATAGCTTTCGCGCTTCGCGCGGGAGGGGGGGGGGGGGACTTCATTCAGCCAAGGATTAACAGTCGAAAACTGTACAATTAATCGTCTTCTTTTCCTAATAATAATTTAAGGTAACGTCTAAGCTTCCGCGCTTCGCGCTGGAGGCCCATCACCCACACCCCCCCTAATGAGCGCGCTTTTAAGTGATTCCCTTGCTCACTACCGCCCCTCCCTAAAATAGATCCTAGCTCCCGCGCCTGCATTAAAATATAAAGCTATGATGCTGACTAAATTGAAGAAATAATTCGTATATTTATGTCGTCGAGGAAAATGACCATTTTGCGTATATGCAAGTACTATAGATAGTCCATAGGAAAAACAATTTAGCCTTCGGCCCCAGGTTTATAGGGTTGAATTTGTAGATATTGGACATTTAATTTTGTCGGTAATTGGTGGATAGTTTTGTCGGTAATCGTTGGCCTCTACACCCCCCCCACTGAAAAAGTTCTAGCGACGCCCCTGCAGGTAGGGGGTTGTTGTATCTTTTCGTGGTGATATAATGGCGGCAATATTTTTTGCCCAGAACCAAGTTCGTGCCAATAGACGAGTTAGAAGAAGATTGTGTGTTGACCGGAAACATCACAGATGAGAACTTTCTAAGATATTACATGCTAGGATATGACGATTTTAATGCTCTCATCTTAACCAATATAGTGAAAGCGTGATTTGTCTTCATGATCCACATTCAACAGCGCATAATGATGACGCGCGTAATAAGTGCTCAAATAAACTACTTACGTCCAAGATTAGTATGCGCTAGGCGCATCTTCAGATAAGGCATAAAGTATTCCTATTGGTTGACCTACTTTTCATGCTTATATAAAATAGATTTTGATTGGTAGGGTCCATAAAAATGGGCGTGTCATCAATGGTCAAAGATAAGATAGAGGCGGTCCTTCAAGAGATAACACAGGGATAAAACAATGTTCAGAATACCAACTTACAACAATATTAGCGCTGTGTTATCTCTGGAAGATACAACAAAAGATAACACAAAACTTACAACAATGTTCAGAATACCACCCCAGGACCCCACGCCAATTTACACTCCACTTGCTTCGCTCGCTTTGCCCTACCTGGTCGAAAATAATTTTAGGCCTGCATGTACCATGTAAGAGTGAGGGGTGCGGATTATTATTATTATTATTATTATTATTATTATTCCCCCCCCCTGATGAAAAGAAGGTTTTTTGCTCATTACGCCACTGCTCCCCGTTCCTCGGATTTCGTCCCCCCCCCCCCCCCCCGGTCATGAAGAGAAATCGCCGCCCCTGCTTACACCTATGGTGTCGAGGGGCTCCTTCTTCATTTTTTTGTTCAGTAATGAATAATGTTAGTTATTTGGGTGTCACTCAGGCGCGGATATACAGGGGGCGACGGACCCCCCACCCCCCCCCCCCCTCTTTAAAAAAAAGGAAAGGAAATGAAAGAAAATGAAAGGAAAGAAAAAGGAAAGAAAGAAGGGCTAAAACACGAGTTAGGACCCATAAGGGCACTCACTCATGTAGGACAAGGCCCTACATGGGGAAGCTAGCCATACTCAATATTTGAGTCGTTTTCCGGTGAGAACTAGCCCTAATTATCATTGCAGCATTCCAGGATTTTGTTTCAGAACCTGAGACAAAGTTACCCAATCCCTTTAAGTTTCAAAAGTAGACTTTATTGACCTGTAATATGATAACTATAATATGATTTCAAGTTGTGTTTTATACCCTTCAGAACCAGAGTGAAAAGACTGGTTGTTTACTATATCACTTTTACAAATGTATACGTAGCAGGTTCTTCGGAACAAAAACATGCCAAGAAAGATTATTTGTAGTTTTTGTACAATTAAAGTTGTATAGGCGGATACTCCACCCACTCAACAAAATAGCGTTCAAAGGGCGCGTTCATGCTTGATTTTGAAGGCAGAATGAGCGATTTGTAACGCTCATCGTAAACGCTCACCGTAATCGCAGTTCCACGGTGCACTGTTTATGCTCACTTCTCCAGGCAATTCTCCTTGGGTGGCCTTCAGCTGGATTCGCAAACCTGTGTGCGCATGCTACGTAGACCCACTAGAGGTCAGTGCGTTGACCCCATTTAAACGCGTTTACAAATTGTAAACGCATCTTTTTGTGAGTTTACGATCGGCGTGATCGTGAGCATGAACGCAATCGTGTTTTAAACTAAACGCGTAACAGATGCCTGATTCTGGCCGTCAAAATCAAGCATGAACGCGCCCAAAGAGCAACAACATGAAAATGGAAAGAGACCTCAGGCCTGGGCCTAAGACACATTATACTTGCGTTTCGTTAGAGGCGGAAGTATCCGGGCCAGCTATTAATACTGTTTTTATTGAGTAAGTTTTGAAGAAAAACAAAAACGAGTACTCACTCTCCAATCGGAATTGGTCGTTGGAGAATTCGGAATGTCATCAAATATGTTTTTCCCATTAACACAATAATTGTTTTGCCGCTCAATTCAGGCCTGACTAAATATAAACTTTTTTGTAAGGCAACTTTTTCGAAAAGCCTAAATATTTTAAAAAAGAATGAAACGCCGATAATACCAACAACAACAACAACAGACAAGTTATTTAATCATATACCTGATTAACATTTGAAGATTTTCCTACACTAGTGCCTGGCCGTGCGTGTCCCATATATGAACAGTAAGTTGCACCTGAAATTGCAACATGTGCATTATAAGCTCCAATCGCTTTCTGTCATACAAATACACACAAAAAGTCCTAAAAGGTAGAATGCATTCTATTACACAGATGAAATAAAACAATATGAATTATTCTAATGATACACTTACATGTACATGCAAATGCATGATCATTTTTTGCGCTTCTTTCTTCCAGCAAAATAGTTTTCTTCTGCATTTAGTTTTGTTGCTGTTATGAGTTTATATTCACATTATTGTTATCAAACAGGAATAAATAAATGAATATATTGAAATACATTTGTACAATGATGATAGAAGAAGCGCTGAAAATCGCAACTGATCTTCCCTCCTTTTCCCCCTTTTCTTTTCTTCCTCTTTATTTTCCGTCTCTTTCTCTCCTCTTTCCCTTTCACTTCCCTTCCTTCTCTCTCTCTCTCTCTCTCTCTCTTTGCTGAGGTACAAATCGGGAAAAATCGCAGCTAATCTCCCTACCTTTCTTCTTCCTATTTTGTTTTTTCCATTTCCCTTCGCTTCCTTCTTTCTCTCTCTCTCTCTCTCTCATTTAAAGTAATATTCATTGATTTTAAAAACTAACTTTATTTTCATTATTGCAAATTTGAAACTTTGATTCGACAAGGTTATCAAAATTCAATGCTTGGAAACATTCGAAGTAATGATTATTATAAATTACAAAACGCTTAAATACAGCCCCGGCATAGCACCTGAAGAGCTCTCCGAACGCTGCTGAGATGTGTGAGATCACAGTATGGACATGATTTGCACAAGCAGACGATGTCCATGACATCTCACACATTTTCAGTGCCTGTGTTTTCATCTTCTCTTGAGTTCTTTCTCTTACTTCACTACCGTCAGGCTAAATGTATAATCTATTGCCTCACTCTTAACCCCGCGCATGGTTTTATTTTGATGACAAATGCAGCGATACAAAAATAAAGGAATCTGTCGCTTGTAAACAAAATGAGACGCCATCGTCTTCTTTCTCTAATAATTTAATGAAACGTCAAGAAGCGCGGAGGGGGGGGGGGGAACTGAATTGAGACAAGGATGAAGAGTCGTGAATGGTACAACGAATCGTCTTCTTTCTTTAAAAATGTAATGAAACGTCAGCGCTTCGCGCGGAGGAAGGGGGACTTGATTCAAACAAGGATTAAGAGTCGAGAATGGTACAACGAATCTTCTTCTTTCTCTAATAATTCAACGAAACGTCGAAGCTTCCGCACTTTGATTGGGAGGGGGAAACTCCCCACTCCCTGCACCCACCCTCCTAGGGAGCACGCTTCGCGTGCTCACTACCGCCACCCCCCCCCCTCAAATAAAATCCTGGTTACGCCATTGCATATAGCATCCAAATTCTGTCAATTTATATCTCGGTACTAATGGTCTAATGAATCACAATCTTTATTCAATTTATTTTTTACAAGATAGACAAATACAATAGAAGATTGGATTATGATTATCTTTAAATGGTTCACAGAATTTGTATATCTTTTTCACAGCAAAAATTTCATACAAAAATCGAACAGTTTGTGCCAGACTGCCAGTATGTTCATGCAGTGCTTATGTCCATGCAGTACTGCTGTAGTGCACTACCGGTACTCGACAGACTGTGTGTGGAACTTGAGAAAAAATACCAGAAAATCATGTAATTTCAGGAACATTTGTAAATCACTGGTATCGTATAAGAAATACCCCCCCCCCATCAGTAAGCAAGCGTTCAGGGGCTCATGTCTTCTCACCCCTATAACAAAAAAAACACACACGCTTTCCCATCCTCTCACAATATTTCCCCGATATGCACGTATCGCTATTATAAAAACCTCCATTGATAAATATGGGTGGTATTCGAAATGTTTAGGAAATCTAATTTTTGTTTACTTTCCTTTTCCTTTAATGGAATTTTATATGAGATCTAATTCAGGTTTTTATTATTGTTATGTTCTTTTGGGTTAAAAATAGAAACCATCTTTACTCCTTTACTGCTTTATTTCTTTTTTTTGGGAGGGGGTGTTTTTTTATGGTTCGGGGGGGGGGGGAGGGGGCGAGTGCCCCCCGGCCCCCCCCCCTTCTTCCGGCGCCTATGGACTGTGGATTTTGATACTTCTAACATAAGGTTGAGAAGATAAGCGAACCACGGCAAAAGATTTCTTGAACTATGTAGACATTTTGAACTGATTATTGCAAATGGTCGTAAAGGCGTGGATAAACAAGGTGATTTTACATGTGCTAACACAGGTAACATTGATTAATGTGCCGCATCGTTCGAATTATTTCATGTTCTCAATAATTTGGCGGTTGATATATTTTTACCCTTTTTTGTCTAACAACAATCCCATTGTATTAAGCTTGAATATCGAAAGCAGATATGAAAAACGTAAAAATGAAGAAAAGTGAAAAAAAGATTCGGGATCAACGACGAAAATTAAACGGAGTATAAATTCTGCTAAAGATTTTATTGATAACATCGATCAGAGTCTAGTTGAAAATATACAGTATGCTGTAGATCGTTTGGAGGGTCACGACATTCAGGTTGATCAGGAATCAATCGATAATGTAGCTTGTTTATTAAAAAATATTTAACTTGCGGCGGCCAAAAAAAAGTGGAATGGTAAAATCCTATGGAAATCATAAACCTTGTAAATCTGGTCGAAAGGGGAAACCATTGTTGATGCAAATTGTGCTCGGTTAAAGGTAACACAAAGTTTCGGGGACATTTTGAAAATTTGGCGGATAGTGATTCTTTACAATTTTAATATATTTGGATGCCCCTGTGGATGTATTATAAGCACTAGAAAATTTAGCCCTAAAACACTTCTGCTTTCGAGAAGAATTGAATATAAAAATTACCGGTGCTCCCGGTAAATTTTGATAAATTTCAAATAGCGCCTACGGACGTACAATAATAGCTTGCGACCATGAAATTCTCAGAATATGTAGTTGCGATATATAATTTCAAAACGGAATAGCTAATTGGTCGATTTTAGTCAAGAAACATTGTTTTATAGCTTGATTAGTATCTTGACCTTGAGAGGGAGGTATACGTCATAACAAGTTTATTATTTACAATTTCATAACTTTAGACTCGATTTCAACCGTGACAACGATCATTGAATATTGTATATTGTATATTGCTTCCAATATGTTCATTTGAACCGAATTCATGACCCAATACCAAAACTTTGTATTACCTCAGTATTTTCATCTTAAAAATCTTAGGAAAATTGACAAATCCTGATAGTATAGAAAAGGAATATATATATATATAATATATATAGAAAAGGAAAATTTGCACACATGTCAAGTGAAGTGTATAGAATAATATGATAATTTCAATTTTTTTGAAAAATTCACTAATTTGCATAGTTATGGTAATTTATGCAAATAAGGTCATACAAATCACATTTTTGCCCATAAATCATATATTATTCATATTAAAGCATTCTTTTTCACTACATATATTCATTAGACCATTCGGAATAATGATACGACAAAAAAATTGGAAGAGCCATCTTATTTCTTATGTTATCTCTTGTTTTGATAATTTCTTATGTATTTCAATCTTTTTTTTAACTTATGTATTTGATTGTTTTTGTTGTTTTATTTCATTTCTTACTACAATTCAACTACTTTGACTCCCAAAACAACCACCTAAACTTCAAACAAGACCCAATAACCCATGTTTGATCTATTTTAGGAAAAATGACTTTTCCATATGTTTTGTA